>OLMO02000275.1:24495085-24542766 GCA_900291935.2 Cassiopea xamachana
AAAGAATGGTAATAAATTGTATCGTACGTCTTGAATTTTATGAATTATTGAATGAATGTGAAAACTGCTAAAGAGATATTTGTGAAGGGTTAATCAAATACGTGGAAAATTTCACGTGCTGCTGATGTGCTTTATGATTTCATGCAAGTTAATTATTACTACTGGAGATATGCAAATTCACAATCTTTTTTTTCTTTTTTAGAATGCTAAAGGTAGAAAGTCAAGTTTTAAATTTTTTTGTGTTCATTTCATATGATCTCAATTTATTACCTTCGAAAAGCAGTTCCAAGAAAAAATGTTTAAGGTTTCTTATCTGTACTTCACGCAATATAGAGCATTTTTTCTGAGTTTGGTGTCTTGTTTTGAAATGTTGTTGTTGTTCCTAATAAGTTGCCAAGTAGGAACCATTGAAAAAGTACGTACGGTCAATATTCATCGATTTTGGCCCCTTCCTCCTTGCACGCTCTTGCACGTGTTGGAGGTACCCCATCTTTTGATCGTACTTGCTTCTACGCCGTCACACCTACCTAGATATTCAAATTTATTGTTTGTCTCACTACTTTAAAAGTGCAAGAAATTCAATTCATAGCCGATAAATCTAAAATTATCACAGTTTGATATGAAAACAAAGGTGAACTTGTGTATAATCGTAAGTATAGTTATGTTTATTTAGGATGCCCCGCCATTAATCAGAGTAGGAAAATTACATAAGCGTGCGTATGCTTTTTTGGGTACATCCATCCCTTGCACATTTCTATTCGCTTTTTTGGGTACACCCATCCCTTGCACATTTCTATTCGCTTTTTTGGGTACACCTATCCCTTGCACATTTCTATTCGCTTTTTTGGGTACACCCATCCCTTGCACATTTCTATTCGCTTTTTGGGTACACCTATCTCTTGCACATTTCTATTCGCTTTTTTGGGTACATCCATCCCTTGCACATTTCTATTCGCTTTTTTGGGTACACCCATCCCTTGCACATTTCTATTCGCTTTTTTGGGTACACCCATCCGTTGCACATTTCTATTCGCTTTTTTGGGTACACCCATCCCTTGCACATTTCTATTCGCTTTTTTGGGTACATCCATCCCTTTCAGATCGTACGTACTCTTTGAATGGTCCCTTGATTGCTAAATTCTGAAAAGTTTTCAAGTTACTATTAATCACTGGTAGATGCTTGAGTCTTTGGCGAGTCTGGATCTCCCATTAATAAATGAATTGGTAGAGCATTTTAGAGGCAGTTGTCATAGTATCCTATAGCGTATGATTATTATGAATTGTTTGTAGGGTATCAAGCATATGCAACTTGAATCAGAACATATGTCAAAACAGACAGAATCTTTCAAATGTGGAACTGTTATTAGTGATGAACATATAAAAATATATAAAGGTATCTAGTTTTGCTTTTTTTCCAATGATTTTAGAGCGTACACGCGTGGCATAGTTTCGATATTGTGAACTCTTATTTGTGTAGTAAGCAGCCTGTAGTTATGGTGGTCCCATACAATAGACTTTTTAGAATCAGGATCGCATGAAGGGACAAAAGTAGATGTTCTTTCACTAAAAGCAAATACTGGCAAAGGTAGAGACTAATAAAGCAAGAAGCTGAAAAATATTCCCACTCGTCCTTTCGAAATAGTAATCTAGTTTCCACCAGTTAATTCGGCTATCAGCCAACTATTGGCAACAGCTCATAACTTTTATTGTGCTTTTGACAGTACTCCTAGCTTGGAAACTAGTTTGATTTTCTTGGACCTCTCAAGTGTATTTGAGTGTATCCGTGTATTAGTGTGGCATGATAGTTTCTTCATTTCATTTTCATTTCATAAATTTATTTACTTTTGGAATACGCTGAAATAGTTAAATTAACTAATCAAAACCAATATACCAGAATACTAAAAACAAATCAACTTAATTTACATAGAAAAAAGTGAAGTAAAATAAAATAATTATACCATTGACCAGTTTCTGCAGATGCTGCGCGTGAAATGAGTGCCATTCCAGCATTTAATTTTTGTGTGAATATGGCTAAACTCTGTGCAGTTTTAACTTCATCACTGAGGCTATTCCAGAGTAGAATGCCTTTAAATTTCAATGAATTTTTACCAAATCTGTGACATGGCAGGCGGAGGCTCTTAATTCTAAAATCACACTCCACCCCTTTCTTGGTGAAAAGATCCCACATTGATGGAAGATTTAATTTGTTAATCATCTTTCTGCCATTAGTTTTTGCAAATTTTACTTGTGATTTGTTAAAGTTTGATCTCTTTGGAAGAGTGCATTAAGCACCTCTTTGTCATCACTATTATTAATTATTCTCTTTGCACATTTTGCCGTTGTATTTATTAAATTATCTACTGCTGTGCAACAGAACAACCATATCAAAGGGCAATATTGAAGACTTGACATCACGACTGTATTCACTAATGATTTGGTTTCCTTTTCTCTAAAGTAACATCGCACTCTAGAGAGAGCTTTAGTCTTTTGATTTACTCTATCGCAAATCTCTTTGAAATGTGAATTGAAATTTAGATTGCTATCCATAGCAACACCAAGAAGTTTCGCTTGCTCACCGTCTCAGATTATTTTCCCATTCATATTTACATGTAGCTTAATGCACGGTTGGCTACCATCCCCTTCTGGTCTAACAAAGTAAGAATGGTCGTCTACTTTATCTATCGATGGCCTGCATGAATACAGTTTGCTGTCGTCTGCAAAATAGCAGATATTGCAATCCAATTTATATAGAATACATCATTTATAAATATGTTGAAAAGCAAGGATACAAACACAGATCTCTGAGGTACACCGCTTTTTATTTTGCCATATTTGCTTAGACATGTTCCAATCTTAACCCTTTGAATCCGGTTGCTTAAGTAACTCTACACTAAATTGACACTGTTTCTGTCATGTCAAGTCCTTCAATTTTGCAATCAATAGGTCGTCTGGAATGCAATCGTATGCCGTAGGTGGATCCATTAGTATTGTCCTAACAACATCTCTAGAATCTAAGCACTGCTTCCAGGTTTCAATAAGCCGAAATAAGGCATGTTGTGTACTATAGCCTTTTCGAAAAACCTGATAATAAGCTAGATAGGAGAGCGCTGAAATAAGACTGCGTTTGACCGTAAATTATTCTTTCAAAGATTTTTAAAACTGAAGTTAAAGCACTGGTTGGTCTATAATTTGATTTAAGGTAGGACTCCTTACTTTTAAAAACTGGTGAAATAGTGACGGCCTTCAGCTCTTTAGGAAAAGCACAGTCGTTAATAGATATGTTGATGCGATCGGTAAGGCGGGGGAAAATGGTTTTTTTAGATATCCTAAGAATCTTCGATGGTTTACTTCCGCTTGATGCTTTTTCAGCATTCAGCGCATCGATCTGTTCGAAGATTTCCCTTGGGTTAACATGGGTAAATGCGAAGGATGGAAAATTTCTTTTTCTTTAATCCTCATTATGCTATCATGATTGTTGTACTTGTCATTAGCTTGGTTAACTATTTAATCCAATGTTCAATTCTGGTCAGTGTCTGTGAAAAACGGGTTTAGGCCTAGCGCATCAGTTATATTCAAGAAAAAAGAATTTAAAGTCTCAGCTGCTCGGGTATCTTCCTGTAGGATTTCTTCATTTTCAATAAGAGTTAGTTTATTATTGATAAGGCCAGTGTTGGAAAACAATGACTTTAAAGCCTTCCAACATTTTTGTCATTATTCGTATTTGTTGGTTCTAATTTCGTGAAAGAAACTCGCGTTTTGAAGCCCTATTGAGTTTAACGACTAAATTGTGCTTCGTTTTGTATTTTAATGCCTTCTTTTTTGTCTATTGTATTGGCTCTATTTTTCAATCGAGAACATGTCAGAGTAGTTTTTCCTAAAGGTTTTATCCATGTGCTGTTTGTCATTGCCTCTTACCGTTCTCTTTTTGGATGGAGCATGTGACTCTAAAATGTTTTTAAACAAAAGTCTCAAAATTTGAACTTGCAGCTGGAAAAGAACATGGCTGTGCATCATTTAGATCTATAAGAAATCTCTTTTCATTAAATGCTTTGAAATCTCGTTAAGTTATTACTTCTGGGGACACCTTAACAAACGTTGATTTGAGGATAGTATAGATTAAATGGTGGTGGTCAGGGAAGCCTGTTTCAACTGACTGGCTGTAAAAAAATAAATGTTTTTTGTTTGTGAGGATTTTGTCGATGCACCGCCCATTCGCTGACTTGAAACAGGCTGGACCCTTTTGAAGACTACATAGATTATAGTCTACAATTAATTAGGCCAGGTTATTCTCGTGTACTTCCATAGTAATATTCCCAATGATTAATGCATTCTCAATATTAGCAGAGTATTTATCTACCATCTTCGCAATATTATCCATAAAGAAAGGCCGACTTTGAGTTGGAGGCCTATATACTGGCAGCAATAACCATTTCTGTTTCCTAGTATTTATCAGTTCAGGAGCTCAGCAAGGATCTGTTTTCGGTCCAACGTTCTTTTTAGTTTATATGAGTGACCTAGCTGATAATTTCAATTGTTGCATCAAACTATTTGCTGATGACACATCATTATTTTCTGTAGTTTGTGATGAGACTAAAACAGCTTTAGAGGTAATTAATGATCTTGAAATTGTTAGTCTGTGGGCTTAGGAATGGAAGATGCTGTTCAGTGTCGAGAAAGCAAAAACAGTAATTTTTTCCTCTAAGCGATCCAAATCCCCAGCATCCCCCCGAAAATTTGGTAGCGAAGTGATTGCCAAAATAACCGAACATAATAATATAGATTAGTTTTTGACGAAAATTGAGATTTTAAGAGTCGTATTCAAGAGGATTTTCTTAAAGCAATAAAGGTAAACGGGATGATCACATTTCTATCAAAATATGTTTCTCGCAATGTGCTTGGCCAGATCTATAAACTTTATACTAGACCTCATCTTGATTGTGGAGATATTATTTATCATCGACACGTTGCACACGTGTCCTGTGATAAGACTAAGAGACCCGACAGTGGTTCAAAAGGCTGTGCCATTTCTTTAACTTGCGGAGAAGCCATCATTCAGCTTACTTATTTGCTGAATTCCTAATGTTTCCCAACTGTCGTATTCTCTTAGGCACTTAAATAAATATAAACCAATCACCCACAAAACCGTTTGCTTTTCTCATACAGGGTGTCTGCCGTGTCAGGAAAGTCAGGGAAATGCCCGGGAAATCCATTCCCTCGGTAAACTATTAGGAAATTTTCAGGGAAATTTGGCCCTTTTTTGTAATGTTAGGGAAATATGACCCTTTTCACTGACATCCTGGAGTGGCGCAACATCATTGTTTTTATCTGTTGCCATTATCTATTCTGTAAAATAGATAAGGTTGAAAGTTCAAAGGAGTACTAAAACAATGATCAATGTACTGTTTCTCCTACTTCCCAAAAGGGCCTTTTCAGAGGTTGCAGAGAGCGTCGACTCAAAAATTTTTCGCTCGCTCCGCTCGCGTGGCCACAACCTTTTCCCTTCTACATTCACAATGCGGTTAGCTTACGGCTTATAACATGTAGGAATTACCCCCTCACACTTACGGCAGTGCCAGACATTCGTACACGCGAAGCCCGCCCGCCCGCTTGCTTCCCTAATAATTCCAGACTTGCCAAATGTGATCAACGAGCTACTACTAATCAATCATGTGAGGCAATATGGAACAACTTAAAAGTAAGTGTAATGGCATGAGATTAGTTTTTAAGCTTTGGCATTCAAGTATTGGACATCACCAAAACCCAGTGAAAACAGGTTAGGGGGTCAGTTTTTCTCTTTCTGCATAAAGATCAATGAACAATTAATTGGATGACCCTTACATTGAAATATGTCAGGGAAAAGGGACATTTGTCGGGGAATTGTCAGGGAGATCCATCTTTAGATTTGGGGTGTCTACCCTTTCATACATATTTCCACAATGTGTTTGTTGAATGGAATGCGTTATAAAAAAGTGGTCTTGCGTTAGAAGACCACCTTTTTATAACGCCGGGAGAAGTCAAAGTTAAATTTTTAAATACACCGGGAGAAGTCAAAGTTAAATTTTTAAATACACCGGGAGAAGTTAAGGGTAAATTGCTTCCTAAGATTCGACCTAGTAAGAAAACCGTATTTGAAATTCGCGATATATGTGGCGTTATGTCCTTAGCTAAGCTTTGTGTTGAATTCAGTCCCCTGAATGACCATAAGTTTAGGCACAACTTTAAATCCCTAAGTCCCACCTGTGCGTGTAATTCAGGTATTGAAGGCAATAAGCATTTTCTCCTGCATTGCCCCNCATAAATGATCAGATGCTCAACGCTCTCCTTCACCAGTTTTTGGAAACTGTAAATTTCTCTTTTATAATAAACTTTTTAACAGTACAGCTAATGAACTAATCCTGGAGGCAACAATATCATCTATATCGTCTACTAAAAGAGTGCAATGATGTTCATCGAACTATTAGCAACGCACCACCAGTCTTACATTTTTGCATAGTTATTTTACTTTGAGTTTTAAAAAGCTCATCTCACGTCAGCTGTCTAGTAGTTATGGACATTTGCAATTCAACTCACAGTGCTGTACAATTGCAACCTACATGCCTTACTATTGTATTTTCTAGGTATCTAGTATGTCCCTATTACATTCTTATTTCTCCAAATCATAGGACATCTGATATCAAATGAACTTTCCTTACCCTGTTTTAAATATGTTAAATAGTAAGCACCGTATACAGTTAGGACCAAATGACTCAGTGTCCTTTCCGCTGTATATGGTGCAAACAAAGTACTTTATAGTTTTGTTAGTTTAGTTGTTAAGTGATATATAAAAGAAATATCTTCGTGGTCCTCCAAAAGACCATCTAAAATGTAGCGTGCATAATGTAGCATTTGCAAATTATCTGATGTAGTTAAATTCAAGCTTAATTTCAATTCGAAACGTCCACCATGTAACGATGCACAACAGCAACATCAACATGATGAGCAAAAAGACTTCCCTTTCCGCAAAGCTTGCCTTGTCTACAAAGCATGCATTTTTACAATTTCAAGTATTTTCTCATTTTGAACATTTCGTGTAAATTGCACATTATATTTTGTAGGTTGGCTTGATCATAAATGGCAAGAAGATCTGAAGTTAGAGAAAGTTAGCATCTATATCATTTGTATAAAATAATTATTCTCATATCATGTACTGAGTTAAAACTCACGTAGGCTATAAAATAACAGTGCCATTGAGAGGCTTAGCTTTTTCAAGTCTCTACATGTACTTGACTGCGGTATCAAGTGAATGGACTTAGGCCAGTTGGCATTCCAGAATAATAAACCGTTATTTCATTGCAGCAAATCCTACGAGATTTATTCACAGAGCTTTTTTGTGGTTATTTTTTTGAGACATCAGTTGAAAAGCGCAGCTTTGAAATGCATTTGAAGATGATAGCCACGACGAACAACACTTCATTTCGGATAAATTAGAAGAGAATAGCCAGGTTCTTCTGTAGACGAGAAATTTCAATTGAAACAGCCATTAAAAAATATTAACAAACCAGTTACATTATTTGAGTGTTTATGATTTGTGACACGCATGAAGAAGACACATATGGAACTTATTGTAATTGATCCCTGCCAACATAAAACCCTCTAAGTTGATTATTGCATATATGCGCATATAGCTGCACATGCTCATATTCAATACAAAAATGGCTACTCGAAGTTCTACACGTACGCGAAAGTACGTTTATTTTTGATAGATGATTTGTTGAACCCAATCGAGCATCTTGGTAGCAAACAAAGAGGAGAGGAGGAAAAGCGAGGATAAAAGGTTTTATGATGTCACAATCAAAGAAATATATGAAGTTAATGGGGTAAGAGTGCATTATGTTGGATATGGTCAAGAGTAAGTTGAATGGAAACCTGTTAGCGACCTACGAACTGGTGATTTCCCTGTAGTGAAGTTTGAAAGACTCAAGCAACCAGAGCCTGCAACCATCAAGGAGCGAAGTGAGAGGTTTTCTATACACCTTTATCTCGAAATAAAAAGAAAACTGCGCTCTAATAGGGAAGATGATCTAAAGATCAGGATTCGGCTAGAGATAGAGCAAGACATTTCAAACGGTTTGATATTGTGGGCATTCCAATTGATAAAGATACAAGAAAAGTTTTACATAACAACGAGCTAGACAGTTTCTGGGAAAGCGCTGGGATGTTAGGATTAGCAATAATTGAGATGATTTTTAACGTGTTGTTAAAGGGTCAGTAAGATTTTGGAAGTATGAAAGGCTACTACTAGATGACT
This sequence comes from Cassiopea xamachana, assembly GCA_900291935.2. Lineage (NCBI taxonomy): Eukaryota > Metazoa > Cnidaria > Scyphozoa > Rhizostomeae > Cassiopeidae > Cassiopea > Cassiopea xamachana. The sequence goes on from OLMO02000275.1 coordinate 24,503,373, forward strand.
TTTTTCTACTAGTGGAAGGCTCTTTCCTTANACAAAATTGAACAAGAGCCTTTATTTGCATTTAGTTTTATAAGGAAGACAGGAAACAGCAGACAATATCTTGAATATTTTTTTATAGAAATTTAGTTATTGTAGTCATGACCTTGACAGGAAACTTTGTCTTTAACCCACAGAAGATTTCTTCAAAAAATATTTGCTTACATGACTGCTCTAGAATGTACTCTCAGGTGCGAAATCAACGTTCCTTCTCATTTTAATAATTTTTCGATTTTTTTCAACTCTCTGACCTCATAAGAACCCTCCCATTTATTAATCTTAAGGAATTGACTTTTTTTACAAACTTGTCAGTTCAATTCCTTTCTTTGTTGGAACTATTTATGCACAATTTTCGTGGTGAAATAGCGTGCTTTTGTATAATTTTAGTTTTCTGCTTTATGACAACCTGTTTTTGCTCTTTCCGTCTTTGTATAATTGATACTCAAATTCCGACGCCCCCATTTATTTTGATCCCTGTTTATTAAAATTCGGAATTTTTCCTACCCCCCTGTGTATTAGGACCCACCGCTTTTATTTGGTACTTGAGAGTGCACCTACATATTAATTTTGAAAATAGACTACTTTTCTGCCTCAACTCTTTCAAAAATAAAAGCTGTTTTTGCCTCATTTAGTCACCATGCTTTTGACCTCCATTTTAACCTGCATCCATGCTCCATTCACATCCATCCATTCTCCATTCTAACAAAGAGGACTGGGGCCTAAATATGCATATAAAATGCAGATCCTCTCGACGTTAAGCACGCCTTTTCTGAAAATACAAATTGTGCATGCCATTTGTCTCAAGTGCACATACAGTCACAGAATCGTGCATCAATCGCCTGTTTGTGTTTCAGTTTCCAGATTGGGTTAAGATCATTATGCCCCGTGGTATTCCTTGTGGTGTTGCATAGTTGCCTCAAATAAAAGCTTTAATCACTTTCCTTTATTGAAGTACTATATTAACAAAAAACACATCCCAAACTTCAAAACATATTCATGAGCCCTGAAATATTCTATAACTTGTTTTTGGGAGCTTGAATTGTTACTGGATCTAAGGATGCTCTTTCTGCATGGCAATGCTGTTTGGAGGCATGTTGATATTGATATCTTCCTTCATATTGATCTTCAACCATTCCATTCACCATTCCAAGAAGCAAAAGAAGCAGAAGCATCACACCTTTTTATCGATGAGACTTCAATTGCAAAAGTAAACGAGAAATTTGTAGCGCAATACATCGAATCGTTCGAAAGCTCACAAATCGTACTTTTAGTTTCCGGTTCTGGTTCATTGCAATCCGGAGCAGGTTTGTGTGGAAACGAGACGGAATTGATTGATCTGGCACGGGAGGAGCCATCTAAGGTCAAGCGCCTAGTAACGAAATAACTCTGGGTTACCTGCAAAAGTACGGAGCTTCTTTAGCAGTAAACGGGATAGAAATGTGCTTATTCATTGCCTAATGCATTGATTTAATCATTCCAGGTGATGGAGATTGTTGCTCAAGTACGGAATGCTCTCAATCTTTAAAAAGAAACAGATTTCTTATTGAAAGGTCCTTGCGTGGCTTGCCTCCAGAAACAAGGACATCACCTGACTTGCGTAATTCGAAATACAAGAGTTCAATATGGCTGCTAAGAGGTCTAGATGCTAGGGCAGCCAGGTCATCCCCCTCTCTACAGGAGCGTCTTTATAACTTTCAGAATATGAAAGAAGACATTCTTACGTTCAGTTAGTCAAAGACAAGATGGGGCAATTGCTGTCTTTAAGTTTATATTCAACGACGTGTATGTGGAAAGCCACAGACAAAAATAGACCTGCTTAACATATATGTGCATTAGCTGTACACACAAAATGCTGCTACTAAAATTTGCTTCCACAAAAAGTTGAATGTAGCAGGGAATTAGTATTGTTCGAGCATAACAATATCTGCCCATCAGACTTCATTCTAGGCCCTATTTGCGTCAGATCTGTGGCAGGTAGGAACTATTATATAGACACTCGGCAATTGTAATTTGACAACTTTTGGCGAGTTTCATCAGCATTTACGCTAAGTTTGCCCAAGCTGCAGCAGCTCAAATGCTGAGCCATTTTTGCTAGAAGAAATTTGACTAGAATCTGTGGCGAGCGAAAATCCCAGAATGCATGCTGACCTCTGCCTATTGTCATTTACAATTTCAATTTCCGTTCTATGTCACTGGAGCACTGGATCGAATACAAGCCATCCTGCAAATTATTGGATATATTTTATCGATTTTCAACCTGAATTCCTTATATCCTATGCTTCTTAGATGATTCACTCCTACCGTAAATCCTCGAATTAGCACCTTAGGAACGTATTTATTTTTTGGATTTTTGCATGGTGGCTTATTTGAAGGGGGGCTTATTCAAAGAGGGCTTATTCCAGGGGGCGCTTTTTCATGGGGGGCTTAATACATTTTCTTAGTAGTTGGCCATATTCTCATTGAAATTGTTCTACTATTTCTAAACTATTTCTTCAATGCTACACATACATATGACAGGCTGTTTTTTAAAGAGCAGACAAATTTTGGTTAATCAATGGCTGCTTCTTTTCCTACCTCTCTATGGCCTGGTTCACATGGTGTCTATCTGTAGCTGGTTGGTACTGTCTAGACGTGTTAAACTGAAAAATGATTTACATTCACACAGTGTCTATCTGTAGCTGGTTGGCCCCATCGAGACATGTTAAACTGGAATATCATTTTACACTCACACGGTGTCTATCTGTAGCTGGCTGGCACCGGCTATATGTGTTAAACTAAAAAATGATTTTACGTTCACACGGTGTCTATCTGTAGCTGGCTGGCATTGTCTAGACGTGTTAAACTGAAAAATGATTTTACATTCACACAGTGTCTATCTGTAGCTGGTTGGCACCGTCTATACGTGTTAAACTGAAAAATGATTTTACCTTCACATGGTTTCTATCTGTAGCTGGCTGGCACTGTCTAGACGTGTTAAACTGAAAAATGATTTTACTTTCACACGGTGTCTATCTGTTTCTATCCATGTACTTTTTACAACATAAGTATGTACTCCAAAGGAATATTAAAGCTCAAAAGAATATTTTTAATGCAATGCAAGACTCAAACTTCATGGGTTTTTATACTTTTCGTTTAATCATGCATTTTATAGATCTCATTTTACACTGTAGATACCGAATCTATTGCTTTTGTTATGTTTTGTTTATGTAAGGAAATGGAACATTACCACCAACTTTAATTTCTTCCTCTGATTTTCTGGCATGCTTCATAACCCAGCCACCGGAGGCACAAGCCAGTACAACTCGGTGCCGGTTCCAAGCCCGGAAAAATGGGTAGGGTTGGGGTTGGGAAGGGCATCCACCCATAAAACTCCTTGCCAAAACCTGATATGATATGAGCCTTACCGAAAATGAGACAAATGCTAGGATGTCACCCGTAAGTGATCCACAGATACATCGCCCTAATTCTGTGGAACAGCGAGGGCTACCACATCAAGAGCAGATGTGGCCAAAGAAACAAGCTCAAAATTGAGATTTGGAACACTAAATGTTGGATGTATGACTGGGAGAGGCCGTGCCATTGCAGATCTTATGAAGGAAAGAAAATTGCATGTGTTATGCATGCAGGAAACGAGATGGACAGGAAATAAGGCCAAAGAACTAGGTGATGGATGTAAACTCATCGATGGAGGGGCTAACAATGAAAAGAGAAATGGAATAGGAATAATTCTTTCTAAGGATTTGAAAGACCTGGTGACAGAAGTGAACAGGAGAAATGACCGCATAATGTGGGTGCGATTGTCATTTGATGAGTTCCCAGTGAACATCTTTAGTGTGTATGCACCACAAACAGGAAGTTCAGAGGAGGAAAAGGAGCAGTTTTGGTCAGCTTTGCAGGAGGAATTGGAAAAAGTAGATGAAAGTGAAAGGTGCATGGTTGGAGGAGACATGAATGGGCACATTGGGAATGGAAACGCATTAATGCGCAATAAGGCGGATTCACGGTGGAAATGCCTTTGGAGAAGGGAAAGAGAATGGAGAGAAAATTGTAGACCTTGCCCTGACATTCGACTTGGTGATAAGAAATGCTATATTCCGCAAGAAAAATGAACATCTAATCACGTACTGTAGTGGAGATAGAGCGAGTCAAATAGACTTCTTACTCCATCGCAGGAGAGAAATCCAGGTGATAAGAAATTGTAAGGTTATTCCAGGCGACCATGTGACCGCACAGCACCGTTTGCTAGTCATAGACCTAGCGATAGCTGTTAAGCGCAGGCAGAAGAGGAAAGTCACAATGGAGAAAAGGATTAAATGGTTCAAACTGAAAAATCAAGATCATAAGCAGGCTTTCAAAGAAAGAGTGCTAAGAGATATGGACATGGAAATGGGAGACGTAAATGGATGGTGGAACAGAGTGAGCGAAAACATCCTGACAGCTGGAAAAGAAGTCCTCGGTGAAAGTAGTGGCAAGGTATGGGAAAATAAGGAAACATGGTGGTTCAATGAGGAGGTACAGAAGAAAGCTCAAGCAATGAAGATGGGAAAGAAAAGATGGGAAGTGACAAGGTTAGACGGAGATAAAGAATATTACAAACAGTGCAGCAAGGAAGCAAAAAGAACGGTAGCAATTGCTAAATCAGAAGCATATGATAACCTGTATGAAGAATTGGATACCAAGGAGGGACAACAAAAAGTATTTAAGTTGACTAAGATGAGAAACAAGAGCACAAAAGATATTACACATATTAGAAAGATCAAGGATAAAAGGGGGGTTGTGATACGAAAAGAAAGAGATATCCAAATAAGGTGGAAGGACTATTTCGAGAAGCTGCTAAATGAAGAAAATGAGAAATTTATGAGAGATGATGGAGAACCGAACGACCAATTAGTACTGGAGGTGACAAGACAAGAAGTAGAAATGGCACTAAAGAAGATGAAAGATGGCAAGGCAATAGGACCTGATGGAATACCAGTAGAAGTATGGAAAGCCCTAGGAAGAGAAGGAGTGGACATGCTGCACCAACTGAGCAGAGAAATAATGGAGAAGGAAGTTATACTAGAGAAGTGGAGAGAAAGCACGCTGATACCGATATTTAAAGATAAGGGAGACATCCAGGGCTGTGAGAACTATCGAAGAATAAAACTATTGTCTCACACCCTTAAAATATTTGAAAGGATGCTGGACAATAGACTGAGACGAGTGGTACATATCGGGAGGCAACAACTGGGATTTATGACAGGACTTGGAACGGTTGACAGAATCTTCTCACTTCGACAGAATATGGAAAAATATCAGGAAAAGCAGGAAGTACTACACATGGTTGTTATTGATTTGGAGAAAGCATACGATAGAGCATCACGGCAGGAAATATGGAGAAGCCTAAGAGAAAGAGGAGTGCCAGAGAAATATGTCAGAATTGTCTAAGAATGCTACAAGAATGTTAGAACTAGAGTTCGGAGTACGGTTGGTACAACTGACAGTTTTCAGGTGAAGGTAGGCCTACACCAAGGATCTGCATTGCGTCCACTACTTTTCAATATAGTGTTCGATATCATCACAGAAGATGTCAGGGAGGAACCTCCCTGGTGTGTTTTATATGCTGATGGCATTGTCTTGGTGACAGAGGAGAGAAGACAGCTGGAAAGAAAACTAGAAGAATGGAGAGTTGCTTTGGAAAACAGAGGAATGAAGATTAGCAGGTCCAAAACGGAATATTTTACGACAGATACAAGTGGTGACCAACAGGCCACAATTAGAGTAAATGGTGAAATGTTGAAGAGAGTGAAATCTTTCAAGTACTTGGGATCAATGGTGGAGGAGACAGGGGAGACAAGAAAAGAAGTGAACTTCCGGATCCAATGTGGCTGGAATAACTGGCGGAAAGTTTCTGGTGTGATATGTGATAGGAGGGTGCCAGTGAGAGTGAAGGGCAAAGTTCATAAAGTAGTGGTCAGACCTGCAATGGCATACGGGCTTGAAGCGGCACCTCTGAAGAAGAGCGAAGAGAAGAAGATGGATGTGGCGGAAATGAGGATGTTGAGATGGATGGTGGGAGTCACCAGAAGAGACCGAATTAGGAATGAATATATAAGAGGAACAGTGAAAGTAACTGAAATCTCTAAGAAGATCCAGGAGTCAAGATTGAGGTGGTATGGATACTTGAAAAGAAGAGTGGGGGAAGACCATGTGGGAAGGGAAGTCATGGAAATGGAAGTGCAGGGAAATAGAAGAAGAAGCAGGCCCAAGCGAAGGTGGATTGACAGCATAAACAGACATTTAAGGGAGAGGAATTTAAACCCAGAAATGGCTAACAACAGAAATGCGTGAAGAAGGCTCATTCACAACGGCAACCCCGAATAGGGAAAAGCTGGGAAGAAGAAGAAGAAGAAGAAGATTTTCTGGCATGCTTCATAAAGCGTGCATGCCTGTTAGAGAGGACACTTATCCTGAGCAATCGGCAGCATGTGCCTTCCGCACGGGGTGTATGTGCTCTAACCATTATGCCACTTCGCACATCATGATACTTCATCATAAGACAATATAATACACGGGCAAAATATCTATAAATCGTACTATTTCTTATAAGAACCAGGAAAATTGGGATTCAAGGGGTTGTTCTTAATTTTGCGAACAATTTTGAAGCTGAATTCTTCTTAATGTAGTCTTAAATTGCTTGGGTATAGGCAATTTAGAAGCTAGACAATATACAGGAAAACATTGGATGTTTTTCTTGATTGAGAGCCAATTAGTACTTCACCAAGTGCTACAACCGAGGTGGTCTCTTTTACATATCAATGTACTTTCCTGAAAAAGGGTTATAACAATTTGTAAGTAGACCACGTTAACTTAAATAGACCACGTTCGATGGCATTTCATGTGCATATGTTAATGGAAAATGTGTGCATTTTTGTCCAAACAATACATTTTATGACACTGCTTCAGTCTCAAGTTTGTTCTTAATTTTAGGCTCATGTTTTCATAAGTGTTCTACACAAAAATTCTGAATTTTGATGAAGTTTGATTCTTGTATTGTTCCTAAAGTACTCTTACTTTTCAGCGATTCTGAGCCTTACTGTCCTTAGAAACTATTTCTCCTAAACAGGCCGCCAAGAGGGGGGCAAATTGCCCCTGGGTCTCAAGGTTCAATGGGCCTCAAAACACCCAATGCTTCAAGGTCAAAGGGGCCTCATAAAGTAAACCAGCAGTATTTTTCCGTAGATGATTTCTAGCCCCTGAAAATGTTCTGCTCGCTCTCCGCGGCCCTGCTCATTAAGCCTGTATTTTCCCAAAACAGTATGCGAGAAATATTCACTGCCTCAATCTTTTGTCCTAATCGTACAAAACAGGGAGTTCTCTCATGCATTTGGAGATAATTTCGTCGCACTCTTTGATACTGCATGTGAAAATGTCTCTTCTTCTTGTGCCATGGCATCATCTGCCATTGACGAATAATGGTTTGCTTTTCTCTATTTTTCTCTGTCTCTGGCAATATTTTCTAAATCCTTTGCATTGCGCACGTTTAATCTTGTTGTCATCCAATTGAAAAGCCTCATCCTCTGTCATGCTCTCGCTCTCTTGCCCACTATTTCAGTCTCTATAATGTGGCGCTCCATTCCATCAGTCTTTCTTAGAAGATGCCCCCCGAAACTTGTAATTATAAGCCGGATTGCTACAGTTAATTATTCCGTTTGCGATTGTTATGATTTTATAAAAGAAAATTGCTAACTGACTTTCGCTACTGATCACACCATCTCCCTTTACACGATCACAACACTAACTCAATTATTCCACTCTACACGATACTTATTACCATGTGATCTAAAACTAGGGAGTATCTTTCCTGTAACAAATTTAGGGGCATCTTTGCAACAAAACCCCACTGTCTCGCGTTAATGATATCTAATAACTCCCTCTTCACCTTCATCTTTTCCAAGACTACCTCATTGGTCACCTCCTGTACCCACGAAAGTCTGAGCATTTTTCTATAAAACCAACTTGCTGTGGCTTCAAGTCTTCTTTCCATGATTCACATCCATTAGCTAACACCGACAAAATGTAGCATTTTAATAGTCTTCTCCTTCTATACCAATTCTCTTTGCACAGAAAAGATTTCTCATATTCATAGAAGTCATGCTTGCTAGACCAATTCTACGCTTGATGTCCTTATCTGATCGTCCATCTGATAGTATACAGCTCACCAAGTAATCGAAATTCTCCTTCTGCTCAATCTCAGATCCATTTATCTTTAAACGACATGTGGGTATTTGTACTTTCTTTGTACAGACCATTGAAAAAGTTTTCTAGCAAGTAATCATCATTCCAAGTTTTTCACTTTCTATTGCCACTGTGCTAACCAACTCTTGAAGCTTCTCTTCTGTATCCACCAACAAAACCGTATCATCTGCGTATCTCAAATTATTAAAATTCCGATCACCGAGTTGTAGAGCAGCACTTAATTTGATCTTACTTAAAGCTTTCTCACTATACAGGTTTAATAAATCTGGTGACAAAATACAGCCCTGCCGAACACCATTCTCAATTGCAATCCAGTTACCTAGCTCTCCATGGATTCTGATGGCTTCTTTCTGGTTCCAGTACAGATTTCTAATTAGCCTTAAATCTAGCCCATCAATTTCAAGCTCTTCCAGCACTCCTAGTAACAGTTCATGATTGACACAGTCAAACGCCTTTACATAATCAACAAAACAAATTTACATGTCATTTTGCTTCTCTATGCGCTTTTCTGCTAATGTTCTCAAGCACAGAATCGCATTTCTTGTCCCTTTTCCGGGGCGATAGCCGAACTGCTCATCTGAAAGATGCTTCCTTATAGGATCTTTTATTCTTTCCAACTCCACCCTCAAAATAACCTTTGAAATATGACTCATTACATTTATGGTTCGATGATTTTTACATTCAGTTGTTCCAAATTTCTTAGGTATGGCAATGAAGATTGATTCCAGCATTTCATCAGGAACATCCCCCGAGGTGTAAGCATGATTTGCTATCTCTGCTATTTTCTCAACTCCAAAGCCTCCTAAAGCATTTATTAATTCAAACTCTATGCCGTCACTTCCAGTTGCCTTTCCAATATTCAACTTAACCATAGCTTTCTCAATTTCAGCAGTTGTAATCTTATGGCCATCCATCCTTATGCTTATCTCTGGTTTTTCTTTCCTTTCATTATCAGAATACTGGTCTTTAATATAGCTGGTTCACCTTCTTGTGATTGATTCCTCATCCATCAGAATTGATCCATCTTCGTCCCTAATACAGCCTGTGTAGCATGCCTAACTTTGTCATGCATAATCTGCAAATCTTTCTTTTCCAGCTCTTCAATTTTCTAACAACATTACTCCAAATATTTTTCTTTTGCTTTTTTGCACATTTTTGAATCTCCTTATTCAACTGCTTGTATATTCCTAGGTCATTCTTTTTTAGTCTTCTGTCATCCATCTTGCCCAGTTTCTTCTTTTTCATCCATTTATTTTTCGAAAAACTTTTAGTTTCAGGAGTCCATTCCTTTGTTGCTTTTATCAGTGCATTTTGCAAGGATTTCCATTCATCATTCTCATCGAAATATGATCCTTTATTATGCTTATCCATGACATTCTGGCAAAAACCCTGTCTTTACATAATTTTCTGACTTTAACAGCTTTGACTGTAGACGTGGGACAGTCTTCTTTTGATAGGTTTTCTTTAGTTTCAGTCTGATTTTTGCGCTGAGCAATGTGTGATCTGTGTCACAGTGAGCTCCTGGATATGCGCTGACTCTTTGCGCTGCATTTCTAAAGCGTTCATTAATCAAGCTGAAATCAATCTGATTTCGACATCCATCCCCCAGGGCTTTCCACGTGTATATATTTCTCGAGTGATGTTTGAAAAATGTATTTTTTACTATCAAACCATTTTCTTTGCACCACTCAATTAATCCCCCCTCCCTCATTCCTCTGCCCTAGACAAATTGAACCGACAGCTCCTCCATTGTTGTTCTGCCCAACTTTCGCGTTAAAGTCTCCCATGATATCCTTCTCATCATGCGATTTCACTGCTGCAACACTTCATCCAGTTGCCCATAAATCTCATCAATCTCTTCCGTCGTACAGTCAAATGTAAGAGCATAACACTGAATCACTACTGTATCACACGGCTTACCTCTAAGCCGTACCAACAATACTCTATCAGAGATACACCAGAAGCCAGCAAGACTTTTTACCTTAGATTGAGTAAGGAATATTTCAACTTTATGCATATGTTTTTCATCTGTTCTACCTTTTTTTGTTGTAACTCCATTGTTCTTGTTTTTGTTCTTATTATTCTATTGTTATTGTTATTCACTCATGCGTATACGTTAACGCTCGTGATGTTGTGCCGTTAACGCTCTTTATGTTGTGCTGAGGTTTTGGCAAGTGCACGTTTCAACTCAGCATTATTCTATACACTTTCTCTGCAATATAACATACCTGACAAGAAACGCAACACCATTTGAGACAACTTTCCCTGTACCAGGCCATCTTACTTTACAAACGCCCAAGATGTTAATGCTCAAGCACCTCATCTCATTCACTATAATATCCATTTTTCCACTCTGATGCTCTGCTCTTATATTCCATGTCCATATTGATGTTGGTGCTACTGCGGTAGCATGAGGACTGTCGGGTATTACCTACAGAAAATGATAATCCCTACCGAATGAGATCCCCTTTCTGGCGTCCTTCACGTTGTTACTCGTTCTAATATTAGCATACATTCCATGATTTAAACAAAGCAGAAGTACTTAGGGTGGGTTTCCGTTGCCTTCCCCAGTGCAGTAGCATATGACTTCCCTATTGAGCACCTAGCCATTGTCCAAATGTAGATCATTCGCCTAGCTGCAGTGGCCATCAGAGCCGTTGGTCTTCATGAGTCTCATCCACTTCACTGGGCATCCAACGCCCTGCTGCCAACGTTTCTACCGTAATCCTGGCACGTGTGACAAAGCAGGTACTACAACATAGCCCAATGGTGACCTGCAGACTATCAGAAGGAAGGGGCGCCTTACACCTTCTTTTGCCAATTGCTAAATGACACCAATGCCGTTGTGATAAGGTACCAAATTCTTTCGCAAATAAAGGACGCGACGTCTAGCTTTGACCGTTCCCCAACACCTACGTCACACAGAACAAAATTGTTTGATCTGTAGACACGGTAACACAGCAAATATTCTGTCATCACTCTCCAATTATAAGATCAATTTTACCACAGTACAAAAAAGCGGCAACATTCTTTTCACATACTGAAAGATTTTTTCGTTCAACACTCATCAGAGTATAAAAACGTCGGATAGTGACCTAAAGGTTAACCGAAATATATCCAGATACGGTTACATGTGATATGATGCATCTAATTGGCCTCAAGTGTGACCAATTAGGACCTATTAACCATTGTTTACTTGAAGAGTCCCAATGAGAAAACAAACTCATTTTGTCTACACAAGACTGGGTTTTGAGTCTTGTTGTAAACAGATTCCAAAACACTTAAATGAAAAGACGATCCCTAATAGGGAGGTTTAGATCCAGTTCGAGTACGAGTACGAGTTTTCAACTGTGCAGCCGATCTACGCATAATGAGAGGGAATCACTTTCAGAACTCGTACTCGAAGCAGCTGTCCAGTACGAGTTTCTCGGTAAATCTCTCACTGAACAGAGCGAGTTTGGAATTGATAATATTGGCCAAATGAAATGAACAATTCAAAAGCAATTGCCTCGATAAAAATCAGATGTTCAAAGGCAACCTCTTGTTTTAAAAGGAACACAATGTAAAGGCTAATTTAAGAGCTGTTGTCGTGGAACCACTCGGTTATAATAAATTTCTGGAAAGGGCCTAGCCATGGAAGGGGACTAAGTGGAAAGACTTTCACAGAGGGTATATTCCAAAGTTGAGCGAGGGACTAAAGTTATTAAAATATGTGAAGAATAATCCAACATTTTCCTCACGACTCGTAATGTCATTCTTGTTCAAGCAAATTTCAGACAGCAATTCATCTTCATTCACGATAGCGACAGTTCAGTAAAAGAAGGCACTGGCTTTCGAGGGATATAGTAAGGATAGGACCCTCTAGTATCCTACAATTCGCTAAGCCCTTCGAATATATATGCAGATCTATTAATTTCAATGAATCCCAGGGTCAGTTTGAAGGTGGAGATATCTAAACACACGAAGTTGCAGTACGAGTAAGAGCTAGAGTGTTGAGCTACGCAGGGGGTGAATACTCGTACTCGTACTGGATCTAAACCTCCCTATTAGCATCAATTTAACTTGCTGCATCCAGCTCTAAAATTCAAAATAGAGAAGGAGCAAAACAACTCCTTGAATTTTCTAGATGTTTTGGTAGAGAAAGAAAGAGGGCTCTGGATTTCTTACCAGCATTAAAGTTATTGTGCAAGAGAGCAGCCATGTCGTATATGTAAAAACAACAAGTCTAAAATTAATTGTGAGTTGGCAACAGGACAACACCTTATGTCAAATCCAGAATGCGCCAAAACATGTACAGACTACAATCTTTGGATCATTGGGCAAGCGAGATCGTCTTTTCATTTAAGTGTTTTGGAATCTGTTTACAACAAGACTCAAAACCCAGTCTTGTGTAGACAAAATGAGTTTGTTTTCTCATTGGGACTCTTCAAGTAAACAGTGGTTAATAGGTCCTAATTGGTCACACTTGAGGCCACTTAGACACATCATATCACATGTAACCGCATCTGGATATATATATTTTGGTTAACCTTTAGGTCACAATTTGACGTTTTCATACTCTGATGAGTGTCAGATGAAAAAATCTTTCAGTATGTGAAAAGAATGTTGTCGCTTTTTCGTGCTGTGGTAAAGTTCTGAAGTACCAACAGACTATTTAAGATCAATCTTAAAAGGCAAAGTTCTGTTCAGTTAGTTTTTATCCATTGTTTATGACATCAGAACCTACAAGCCTCAAAAGTTTACATTTTTCACACTACTCCGCTCCGCTTCATTCATGTCACTAAACCTTTTGTTTAGAGGAACTTGTCATGTCAGTGCTTGAAAATTGATTGATGCTTGAAAGCTAAGCGCGTATATTAGAAGTAGGTGCAGCATCTCATCGCTTGTCATAGGGTCTTCTCTAAGCGCGTCACAAATCATAAACACACTATTGACAAATCCTTTAAGGCACACCCTAAATGTTCAGGAGGACCTTGTCTCATCCTCAGCTAGTAAATGTGAAAACATGGCGGTTTTTGTAGATGATCGAAAACACAATCAATAATAAATTCGTTATTTTTGTTTTATTTTAATATCCTTTAATGTAAATTTTGTAAAGTGAAAATAGTTGAAATCCCTGCAAACGCTGTGTGACTGTCTTCATTACTTTCCATCCACAGGAATATTCCGATCGAGACATACCATACATTGAAGAATTAATGGGTATTCAAGCAGCTGCTATTACAAGAGAAGCAAGGTTATCTGGCCCTCTTTCAAAACTACCTTTTGTTGTTGGACGGAAATCGATACTTTGAGGAGAAATATAATGTAAATGATATCTTTGAACCCACAACGAACATCCATTTCAAGAAAAAGTCACACCAAGCTGCAATGAAAGCAAAACAGCTTGATCACTGAAGCTTTCTATATCGAGATAATTTATAAGAGTTGTGATCTGTTGCACGGAACGATGGAAAATGGCATTTTTGTTCATCAAACAACAACAAACTTTCTATGTAGAGGTTCAACATAGATGCCATTTCTTCACATGTACTGTATTTTACAGGGATCTACCTGTCATCTCAGTACGTTTTCCCAATCTTATCAATTCTCTTTGAATTGGTTTTGCACTAAATAGCTAAATAGACCAGGCGGAGAACAGGAAAGGGTCCCCCGATGGGATGGATTCATGGGAGCACGTAAACTTTGTCAATTTTGGGGTGCTAAGTTCAAAACCCATTGGTATACAGACATTGGGTAGGGCTTTCAGCCTCATTTTCATCATTTAAGGTCTCGTTCTTGTGAAAGCAAGCAGCATGTCACATTACAGTAAAACGCAGGGGAATTTTGGTGAATGAGAATGCCTTATGCTATTTTATACTACTAAGTAAAAGACTGGATGCTAAGCTGATATTGAGCATGGTTTTAGTCTCATTTTCATGGTAGAATAGATGGGTTGGATAAAATTTTGTCACTATAGTGAACACAAAGTCAGAAAGTAGAACAATAGTTGTAGTTTTGGCAATTATGGTTTGCCTACTTTGCAAGCAGCTTATGAAATGGACATTAGGTTAACCTTTCAATCTAATTTTGATAAATTGTGCATGTTATGGAAAAGGATTGTCCAGTAGCTAAGCAAGGAACGCAAAAATACGCTAGTTACATTAAATGGAATATTCTTCATTCATCTTCTTCCATCACATCATCAGAATCATCTTCCAAAACAATATTATGCAAGAAATTGGTGTTCTCTTCTTCTACAAGGCGGTAAATGAGCAATTGGCTAACATCATCTCGATAACAAACACTGGTTTACTTCGCTTCACCTCTTTTATTCCAGACACGCTTTATCGGAACTTCTAGGTTGAGAATTAGTCGGTTACTATTCCTGAATATCAATGCAGCATATTCAGCATGCATGATATGATACTATACATTCATCATCATATCTTATCGCGCCAATGGGTTATCCAAACTCAGGCTGTCTCGTTGTATTCTCGGAGATCATGATCAGTGCAGTGGGGACCCTCTGGGCATTCTGAGAGAATGTGGTTGACTGTTTGGTTGGGGTGGCCACACGTGCATTCGCTGGAAGGTGTGAGTTTCCATTTGTGCAGGGTACTGGCCGTCCTTCCTACTTTGGCTCTTGCTCTGTTGAGTGACACCCAGTCTTTTCTTTGAAGATCTGTCCCAGTCGGTAATTCTTCAATTGGCGGCTGGATTGCCTCATTTGGGTAGGTTTCCAGTTCATTCCAGGCTTTAAGATGCCAGAATGCCGATTAATTAGGGTCCAGACTTTCCACAGTCCTGAAGCTTTTCCTGGATTTAAGTCTGCTCTGGGGGTATTTGTCGTCAAACATCGGGTGTCGTTTGTCATTCTCCTGCAAGTGCTTATGCGTCCTTGCCTGTATCTCCCTCCGGGTTTGAGGTGGGGCGATCCCGGCTGTTCTATATAGGAATGGCAGTGGTGTAGGTCTCAGCTGTCCAGTTACTATTCGGCACGCATTGTTTAATTCAGGGTTGATCTTTTTTGCATGGCATGACCTAGCCCATACAGGTGAAGCATATTCGGCTGTTGAGTAGCTGAGAGCCAGAGCTGTCATCCGCAATGTTTTAGGATCTGCTCCCCAAGTGGAGTTCGCCAGCTTTCCAAGGATGTTATTTCTAGCAGCAACTTTTGCCTTCACATTTTGTGCGTGCTTTGCAAATGACAGGCTTTGGTCGAGGGTCACTCCCAGATATTTTGGGAAACGGTCATTTTCGAGGACTTGGCCATTCAAGGTGATATTGAGTTGTTTGTCTGCAGTGTGGTTGTTCAGATGAAAGGCGCACACCTGTGTTTTCCCCGGGTTGGCATTCAGAAAGTTGTTAGCGTAATAGTTAGTTAGGCTTTCAAGTGCCTCTGTCAGTCTCATTTCAATAGTAGTGAACGATGTTGACTGCGTTGCAAGACAGAGGTCATCTGCATAGATGAATCGGCAGATGTGGTCGAATTCCGGTTGGTCATTAGTATATATATTAAAAAGAGTAGGGGCGAGCACTGACCCTTGTGGTAGGCCATTCTTCTGGTTCCGCCATCTGCTCTTTCGTCCGTCCAGTTCAATGAAGAATTGTCTATTTTCAAGCAGGGACTGTATGATAGAGACAATCTTCTTATTCCTTATCATTTGTGCCACTTTTAGGAGTAGAGTTTTGTGGTTCACAGTATCATAAGCTGCTGTTAGGTCAACAAAGACGTTTCCTGTGATCTGTTTCCCTTCGTACCCATCTTCTATATATTGAGTAAGGTTCAGAAGCTGGCCACATGTTGAACATCCTGGTCGGAATCCAGCCTGGTCTGGAGTGAGTTGTTCTTCTACTATGGGTGCAATGTGGGCCATGATCATACGTTCATACAGCTGTATAAGATGCAAAGCAGTGAGATGGGCCAGTGGCTTTTACTTGTTGCTGGGTCTTTGCCAGGTTTTAGCAGTGCCACAACTCTAGCTTTTCTCCATCCTTTTGGTATTTTATTTGTATTTGCACACTTGTTGAAAAGATTTAGGATCCAAGACCCGGTTTTCATAAAGGTGAGAGCACTTCTCAGTTCTGAGAGTGAGATTTCTTCAAACTGGTCCTCACATTCAACAATGGCTTGGTCCATTTTGGTCTTCAGTCTCGTTTGGTGTCCCTTTTCTTTGCTGGGTGGTTTTCCATTCTGTAATAATTGGTTTGCCACTTGGTTTGCCACTTGGTTTGCCACTTGGTTTGGGGGTGACTGCAGCTACTCTGGCCTGAGTGCATTTTTCAGAGTTTAGCTTCTTTATGATTTTCCAGGCCTTTTTACTGTTATGAGTCATATCAGTGTAGGTAATCAATTCTTTCCATTGTTCTGATCTTTCACTCGCTAGTAGTAAGATGAGATCTTCTCCTAGTTGAATGGTTTCGTTGCTGAATGGGTCTTTGTTGTATGCATCAATGTACATCTCGTAAACCTCTTTGCTCTTGTCGTTTAGACATGAAATGTATGATTTTCTGCAACCTCTTGGAATGTTTTTCTTTGCTACTTCCCATACTAGCTTCTGAAAGGCCTCATTGTTTTTTGGGTCTGCTTCAATGGATGCGATCTTGTTATCTAGGTCCTTGGTGAAGTTTTCCCACTTGGCCTTTCTGAAGTTGAAACGGGGAATTTGATTGGATTCCATGGCTTTTACTGCTGGTTTGGGGTGACAGGTCTGTGTTGAGATTTTGGGATCGGATCCTCTACGGTCCTTTCAACACTGCTGAAGTATCGAGATGACACAAATGCTAAATCAGGATTGTAGCCTTTTTTCCAATGTGCACTCATGAACGTGGGTTTGTCTTTGGGGCTATGAAGGATAGTATAGTAATTGGAGGCCGCCCAGTTTTCCACGATGTTCCCATTGCTGTCATTTTGGTCGTATCCCCATAAAGTGCTGTGGCTGCTAAAGTCGCCGATAGTGATCATGGGTCTTTTGTCAGGGTTTACAATTTGAGGCCATGCAAATGGTTTTGTGGGAGGCTTGTAAACTGACGTGATGGTCATTTGTGATGTTTCAACTCTTAGTATCTCCATATCCTCGAAAGACAAGTCCAGAGATGCTATGATGATAGATTCGTCTTGGGTGTATACGGCACTTCCATGCTGTGGGTGTTTGTGGTGAACAATCAGGTGCATGCCTCGTATCTTTGGGGGTGTCATGTCCTTGTGAGTCTCTTGGAGACATAGGATGTCAACTTTTAGGTTTGAGAGGATGTCGCATTTGGTACGTGTAATTCCCTCAGTGTTGAAAGATGTGATTTTAAAGGTCTCCATGTTTGGGCCGAGGGGCTATCCTTTTACCACCCAGGTTTGGGGGCGATGCACGTGGTGTAGCAATCAGTCGAAATCAGGGACGGCACTTGAAGCCTTGCTACTTGTCCCCATACAATACATTCGCTTCACAAGATGGCATAGTATAAGAAATACTATTTCCGTCTCTCTTTCGAGTTTTTCAAGAAGATCTTATTTCGGAAGAAGAAGCTGAATGAAGAATATTCCATTTAAAGTAACTAGCGTATTTTTGTGTTCCTTGCTTAGCTACTGGACAATCCTTTTCCATAACATGCACAATTTATCAAAATTAGATTGAAAGGTTAACCTAATGTCCATTTTCATAAGCTGTTTGCAAAGTAGGCAAACCATAATTGCCAAAACTACAACTATTGTTCTACTTTCTGACTTTGTGTTCACTATAGTGACAAAATTTTATCCAACCCACCTATTCTACCATGAAAATGAGACTAAAACCATGCTCCATAGCAGCTTAGCATCCAGTCTTTTACTTAGCAGTATAAAATAGCATAAGGCATTCTCATTCACCAAAATTCCCCTGCGTTTTACTTTAATGTGACGTGCTGCTCGTTTTCACAAGACTGAGACCTTAAATGATGAAAATGAGGCTGGCATTCCTATCCAATGCCTGTATAACAATGAGTCTTTAACTGAGAACTCCAAATTTGATCACATCAATGTGTTCCCATAAATATCCCCATCGGGGACCCTTCCTCTGCTCTCCTCCTGGCATAATGGGTAAATCTTTTGGGCAGAACTGTTGGGTGGAAAGTTTACACGACCAAGGACAATGGTGTCAAATTGTCCAAGGTGTTAAGTGTTTAGCCTTAGTTGGGTAAAATGTTGCAAAGAAGCCATGATTACTCGCAAGGTGTACCCCAGACTGCTAAAGAATAATGCATTATTGTGATTAATAGCATTCTTTTTCAATGAAATGCCAATTGTGTAGAAGCACTGCTTTCCACCCAACAGACAAAAGTTGTCTTAAATCAGTTTTGTTCACCACAGCATCCAATATTCTTATGTGCACTTCTAGGAAAGTACTTTTCGTGAATAGGAAAGTACGTAGTACAACCTATAATACCAAGGAAAGTGAAGCAACAAACTTTTATTTTGTGATCAGTTGCTAACAAGTTTTGAAACAGAGCCTCCTATATAGTGCGGTTCAATTTATAAGATGAGAAGAGACATATTTCATATCTGAATTTGTATAGAATGGGTTAGGAACATAATGATATAGGAATTATTTAAGACAAGACTATTAGCAGTTACACAAAACAATACAGGATATAGGGGTTGAAAAGTATTAGGGATATGCAGAACAAAATTAATGGTAAAAGTTCAGTGCTTTTGAGATCGAACTTGAAAGCTAGAATACCTTGGATACAAAAATAACTTGAATATATGGTTATTTTAGTTTGCTAACAATGAAATTTTCCACATTTCTAATTCATTTGAAAACTTTTGTTGGTTCTATTGCAGAGTTGATGAAGTGCACAACAAGCTGGAAGAGCAACTCCGAATTTTGGCTGACTTCGTTGATAGTGTTGCTANACCTTGAGACAGAAGAAGTAGAGAACTTTATTTGCGTTTGATGTTCCATTTGTGTTCTACATAAAATGCCACTATCTCTTCTATGGCCCTGCTTTATCAGCACACTAGCATACATATGGCAACACGCTTTCCATATTTGCTTCTTTAGAAAAGATTTTCGTACTCCCCCTTCTTATTCTCGTGGGTATTCTCTACAATCACACAGCCATTCCATGCCTCAGTCTTGAAAGTTTTAAATATTACCTGTGAATTTGATACTAACATTTTTAGATAGCTTAACAATCACACTTTTGCGTTATGCATATTAAAAACTTACATATAGTGCCTAAATTTTGTACATTTTGATAAAAAAATCTTTCACAATTGGATACTTACAGAAAACTGAAAGTATGTTCTCACGCTATATGGTTTGCAAGAATTTTTATGTGTTTCTGTTATTCATAATTTGTGAAATTTTCCTGCTGAAAGATCTCTTCTTATACCTGAAGCATCAGATTTCTTTTGGAAAAAATCTTTTTCGATGCAAATTTTTTATAGCGACAGCAGCATGCATATGTCACGCCGTGACTATTTCAGTGCAAAGAAGTTGCTGTTGACGTTATTCCCTCACATTGACATCTGGGTATTTTGTGGGTAAAAAGAAAATGTTATTTTAGAAGAAAATATGCAGAGAAAAATTTGAAAAATATTTTGAAACTCTTTAATCGTGCCACAGAGTTGGTCACGCCATGATGTCACAGCGTGACCATTCGCGTATCTTGTCCAATGTTGTTTACCTATAAATTTATTAAGGTGTCCTATGTAATTTCCACATAGCAAGAAAATGTATTGTTCTATTGTCTTCTAATTAATGTAGCAAGTTGGTTCCCTTGGGTACACCAGTGCAATTACATTCTGTATGATCATTTTTTAACGTCTTTCAATACTTGGAAAGGAAGAAAGCATCTAGTAGAAGACTGAACGAAAGTTATAAAACAGCTTGACAGTTTGATTGAAATTCAATTAGGAAGTTGGAAAAGTGAGCCAGAGGCTATTGCAATCTCTTTTCAATTACCAATTGCTTTTGTATGTAAGTCTACATTCCAGTTACCATCCTTTTGAGGTTGAGGCCATTCTCCTAATGGATGCCACTGACTCTTGCTGAACGACAAATACGGTATCGAGAAAAGCAGAAAGAAATGTGTAGTCAAGACGTAATAAAAGAGAGAATCCACAAGGAGGAAAGAAAAACGGCAACAAAATATTAAGCTTAATCGAGAGAAGGAAAGAATAAGGAAGCAAAGAAATCGTTTGAACAAAGCTAGAGAAACTGTGGCAACTTCACCAGCCTACAAGGCAGTAAGCACACAGTCTAAAGCTCTAAAAAAGGCAAGATCTGCTTTATCCAGATCTCCACGCAAGAGAGCCACTGTAATTAAAAAGCTGTCTATGGAAACTGGATGTCAAGAAGTTGAATGGCCTCAAAAGCAGTAAGGACGAACACCACTGCCCGAGCATTTAAAAGCTGTTGCTGCTAAGTTTTATTTGAGAGATGATATCTCTAGACAGGCTTCACGCAAAAGGGATACCATTGTTCTCTACACCAACAATGAAAAGAAGACAGAAAGATGACATTGGTCTATGAATATACGCAAAGCCTACCAGATTTTCAAGCAAGAATATCCAGAATAAATATATCAGGATCCAAATTTGCAAGCGTACGACCTGGTCATGTCCTGCCATCTAGTCAGATACCAAGGAATGTTTNTGTGTGTGTTGGCAACATCAAAATATGACACTGATTCTTGAAGTATTGCATAAATTTGACGAAAATTTTCCTCTACATTCACATGCACTACCACAAACTCTGGTGTGCTACGGCAACAGTGATGCCTTTAGAGCAACACTTGTGAGAAGTGCAAAGATGCACTGTTGTTCAAACGTTTCCGCAACCTGCATGATGATAATTGTGCTAAAGGCGTAGAATGGTCGCAGTGGGAAAAGGTTCTAGGACCAAATAGAAAGGAATATCTAGAAAAGGCATTAAGGAATAGGGAGTGGATCAATGCTATTTGATGCTATTTAATGCAATGCTATTTGATGCTATTTAATGCAATGCTATTTGATGCTGTATGCACAATGTTGTCTTTCTTTTTTTTGCATTAATCTATAAAGCAAAAGCAAGAAAATAAATATGAAAATCATAAAATGCGAGCAAAAACTGATGCTGAAGTAACTGTCCTTCATATTGACTTTGTAGAAAACTTTTCAACAATTTGCCATGATGAAATCCAACCTGCTCACTGGAGCAAGAAGCAGAAGACTATATTCATACCAGTTACGTGGTAACAAAACTCGTGCACTTCTGTAGTCATTATATGTGATGAATGTACCCATTCTAAGGATTCTGTTATCATTGTTGTTGACAAGTTGCTAAGGGGCATAATTAATGAAAGTGTGAAAGCAGTGCAAAATTGGTCAGATGGTCCAAGCAGCCAATTTAAGAACAGATTTATTTCTGCTGCTTTCCCGTGGTTACAAGAACAGAACTACTTTGCAACATCACGCGGCAAAGGACCGGTAGATGGGATTGGGGGAATGGTTAAGAGGATTGCTACACAAAAGGTGACCTAAAAGAAAGTTAACATAAGTAGCGCTGCATCATTTTAGAATGCTATCATCGGTGAGAGCAACGTAAAGGTTTTTCTAATTGAAGGTATGGGGTTACGAAATATTATCCAAACTGCTTTAGGTACAGTTATTTCTGAAGCGCAAGTTATACCAGGGATCTTTAAAGCGCATTATTGTCAGTACATCGATGCTTAAGTCAATTGGAAACCTTATTCTACAGCCACATACTTTGCCAACGAGTTTCTTAAAACTCACAGTAATTGGATGTAGACTCCATACGAAGTTCTTTTTACTCTAGTGTTGAGTTTCAATGAGTTTTATACCAGCTTTTATTACTATTGTTAGCTTACTATATTCAGCAAGAACTTTAGTTTGGCTTCAAGGACTACCTAAGAATGGGTGGTAGGTTGGTGATAGCCGTATATACGCTACACTATAAGTCATGTGATAAAACGTAAACACTAAGTCTAGATGGGGTACTCTACATTTCCCCCTTCCTAAGAACAAAACCGAAGAAAAATACGCTACATTTAAATACGCAAAGATCCCCAAGGAATCGTGTCTGGCAAATAGCGAAATCTACGTTCTCGTCTAGGTTGCTCTCTTTCGGGAGTCTCTCCAGGGTTCTGATCATCGTCGTGAACACTTTCGTCAGTCGTAAAAACTGAATATTCACTGTCTGAATCCGAAGAAGACATATAATCGCTTTCGGCAGAAACTATGTCTGAACCGTCAATTGGATCAGGGACTATCTCATTCTTGAATCCATTATCAACGACTGGTGACAGACGGTCGTGATGTACAATTTTTACTTCTTTTTTGCTATTTGCAATTTCAAAATTAACTCCATTTGGTAGTTTATGCACCACAACCCATGGCCCTTTTCTGCGGGGGGCCAATTTGCGATTTTCCCCTGTTTTGTAATGCTTTACTGTCAACCAAACCTTTTGACCGTTTATGTAATTGTTAAAACGAAGTTTGGTGTTATGGTGCTGCTGCATTCGTGCCTTACTGATTCGAAGGTTAGTCATTATGCGCGCAAATATATCTTGCAACAGGGAATGTGTAGCAGATTCGTGTTCCCTTGGGAGCATATCTTGATCTTTGTCGGAAATGATGGCATTGAAAGTGATATCGTGTGGCAAGACTGCAGACCGCCCGAATACGACGTTGTAGGGTACACATTGAGTAGATGAACTGACACTGGCATTTAGTGCAAAGACAAGCTCCGGCAATAAAGAACGCCATTGTGACTGTGGAAGTTGACGATGAAGTAATACAGAACGGAGTAGATCTTTAATAGTACGGATGCTACGTTCCGCAAATCCATTGCCTTGGCTATGATAGGCGGAGGACTGACGCTTTTCAATTCCGAATTTATTACANTGTGTGTGTTGGCAACATCAAAATATGACACTGATTCTTGAAGTATTGCATAAATTTGACGAAAATTTTCCTCTACATTCACATGCGCTACCACAAACTCTGGTGTGCTACGGCAACAGTGATGCCTTTAGAACAACACTTGTGAGAACTGCAAAGATGCACTGTTGTTCAAACGTTTCCACAACCTGTATGATGATAATTGTGCTAAAGGCGTAGAATGGTCGCAGTGGGAAAAGGTTCTATGACCAAATAGGAAGGAATATCTAGAAAAGGCATTAAGGAATAGGGAGTGGATCAATGCTATTTGATGCTATTTAATGCAATGCTATTTGATGCTGTATGCACAATGTTGTCTTTCTTTTTTTTGCATTAATCTATAAAGCAAAAGCAAGAAAATAAATATGAAAATCATA
This sequence comes from Cassiopea xamachana, assembly GCA_900291935.2. Taxonomy (NCBI): domain Eukaryota; kingdom Metazoa; phylum Cnidaria; class Scyphozoa; order Rhizostomeae; family Cassiopeidae; genus Cassiopea; species Cassiopea xamachana. The sequence continues at coordinate 24,526,923 of OLMO02000275.1, forward strand.
AAATGCGAGCAAAAACTGATGCTGAAGTAACTGTCCTTCATATTGACTTTGCAGAAAACTTTTCAACAATTTGCCATGATGAAATCCAACCTGCTCACTGGAGCAAGAAGCAGAAGACTATATTCATACCAGTTACGTGGTAACAAAACTCGTGCACTTCTGTAGTCATTATATGTGATGAACGTACCCATTCTAAGGATTCTGTTATCATTGTTGTTGACAAGTTGCTAAGGGGCATAATTAATGAAAGTGTGAAAGCAGTGCAAAGTTGGTCAGATGGTCCAAGCAGCCAATTTAAGAACAGATTTATTTCTGCTGCTTTCTCGTGGTTACAAGAACAGAACTACTTTGCAACATCACACGACAAAGGACCGGTAGATGGGATTGGGAAAATGGTTAAGAGGATTGCTACACAAAAGGTGACCTAAAAGAAAGTTAACATAAGTAGCGCTGCATCATTTTAGAATGCTATCATCGGTGAGAGCAACGTAAAGGTTTTTCTAATTGAGGGTATGGGGTTACGAAATATTATCCAAACTGCTTTAGGTACAGTTATTTCTGAAGCGCAAGTTATACCAGAGATCTTTAAAGCGCATTATTGTCAGTACATCGATGCTTAAGTCAATTGGAAACCTTATTCTACAGCCACATACTTTGCCAACGAGTTTCTTAAAACTCACAGTAATTGGATGTAGACTCCATACGAAGTTCTTTTTACTCTAGTGTTGAGTTTCCATGAGTTTTATACCAGCTTTTATTACTATTGTTAGCTTACTATATTCAGCAAGAACTTTAGTTTGGCTTCAAGGACTACCTAAGAATGGGTGGTAGGTTGGTGATAGCCGTATATACGCTACACTATAAGTCATGTGATAAAACGTAAACAATAAGTCTAGACGGGGTACTCTACATTTCCCCCTTCCTAAGAACAAAACCGAAGAAAAATACGCTACATTTAAATACATAAAGATCCCCAAGGGATCGTGTCTGGCAAATAGCGAAATCTATGTTCTCGTCTAGGTTGCTCTCTTTCGGGAGTCTCTCCAGGGTTCTGATCATTGTCGTGAACACTTTCGTCAGTCGTAAATACTGAATATTCACTGTCTGAATCCGAAGAAGACATATAATCGCTTTCGGCAGAAACTATATCTGAACCGTCAATTGGATCAGGGACTATCTCATTCTTGAATCCATTATCAACGACTGGTGACAGACGGTCATGATGTACAATTTTTACTTCTTTTTTGCTATTTGCAATTTCAAAATTAACTCCATTTGGTAGTTTATGCACCACAACCCATGGCCCTTTTCTGCGGGGGGCCAATTTGCGATTTTCCCCTGTTTTGTAATGGTTTACTGTCAACCAAACCTTTTGACTGTTAATGTAATTGTTAAAACGAAGGTTGGTGTTATAGTGCTGCTGCATTCGTGCCTTACTGATTCGAAGGTTAGTCATTATGCGCGCAAATATATCTTGCAACAGGGAATGTGTAGCAGATTCGTGTTCCCTTGGGAGCATATCTTGATCTTTGTCGGAAATGATGGCATTGAAAGTGATATCGTGTGGCAAGACTGCAGATCGCCCGAATACGACGTTGTAGGGTACACATTGAGTAGATGAACTGACACTGGCATTTAGTGCAAAGACAAGCTCCGGCAATAAAGAACGCCATTGTGACTGTGGAAGTTGACGATGAAGTAATACAGAATGGAGTAGATCTTTGATAGTACGGATGCTACGTTCCGCAAATCCATTGCCTTGGCTATGATAGGCGGAGGACTGACGCTTTTCAATTCCGAATTTATTACAAAGTGTTTTCATAGCTTCACCGTCTACATTGGAGCCTTGATCGGATAAAAGATACAACGGAGTACCGTGAATATATAGCCAATGTTTCAAAAAAGCATCCACAATTGATTTAGCGGTTTGTTCCCGTAATGGAACAGCACTTACAAACTTCGAAAAAATGTCACCAATAAGCAATATGTATTGATAACCCTGTTGATCCTTGGGCAGAAACGCAATGTCAATTGCGACGAATTGCATAGGAGCTTGGGGTATATACATAGGTACCAAAGGGGCTTTGGGAGGTGAGGAATCGCACTTGGTCTTTTGGCAAGTTTCACATCCTTCGCTGAAAGCCTTAATATAATTATACATATTAGGCCAATAGTAGCGATCTTTTAGCAGTTGGTATACCTTGTCTATCCCAAAATGAGCGACATTGTGCATTTCAGTGACAATAAGTTTCCGTAATGATGGAGGTATTACAGGACGACCTGATTTTGTTAATAATCCATCAACAAGTCTCAACTGGAGTTGAACTCGTTTATATTTCCCATTCGATAGTGGTTGCGAGCGTTGCATACAATCAATGGTATTGGATATGATTGGGTCCTTTAATTGTTCCTCTAACAGTTGAACGCGGAAACTGTTGTCATTTGCAAACGAGGCATAAATTTTATCTTCAAATGCAGATGGAGGTTGTACAGGATTTGCTGCTTTATTTCGAGAAAGTGCGTCGGCTTTAATATTCAATCTGCCTGGAAGGTATTTAATGACATAATCGTACTCTTCTAGTTCTGACAACCAGCGTGAAAACTTCCCCTGAGGGTCTTTCTGGGTTCTGATGTAAATCAACGGATTGTGATCGGAATTTATTATGAACTGTGTCCCAGCTAAATACACATGCCAGTGTTGAATTGCACAAAGAAGAGCGAAAGCTTCCCTGACGGTAGCTGACCATTTTTGTTGGGCAGGATGTAACGACGTAGAAAAATAAGCGATGGGATGACTTTCACCAGGTGGATTTTCTTGCGACAGGATACCTCCACACGCATAATTGCTGGCATCAACCTCGATTATAAATGGCTTAACAAAGTGTGGAAAACGTAACACCGGCTTAGAGGAAAGAAGTACTTTCAATGTGCAAAAAGCTTGTTCACAAGTATTATCCCAGGCAAAGACAACAGTGTCACTAGTTAATCTGTTGAAAGGCTGTGAAATCTGGGCAAAGTTGGGGATGAAAGACCTGTAAAAACCAGCTAGGCCCAGAAAACTTTTCAATTCCTTTTTGGCTTCAGGACGTTTGAATTTATCAATAGCCTCTGTGAGCCCATACTGAGGCGTGAGTCCATTTTGTGACAGTTTGAATCCTAGAAAGTCAACTTTTTCACTAGCAAAGATACATTTAGAGAGTTTTAGAGAGATACCCGAGTGTGATAACTGCTGGAAACTTGCTCTAAGTTTGTTAAGTGTTCCTCAAATGTGGCACTAAATATAACAATATCGTCCATGTACGCTAATACACGATCGGATGGGAGACCCGCAAGTGCAATATCCATCATTCTCTGGTACGAGGCCCCAGCATTACATAGGCCGTAAGGCGTAACATTAAATTCAAACTTACCCCGTGGAACGGAAAATGCGGGTTTTTCCTTATCCTTCTCTGAGAAGGGCATTGACCAGTAGCAGAGGCAGCATCCAGAGTAGTCCAGAATTTTGCTCCATTCATCTGATCTAGCACATCACGAACATGAGGGAGAGGGTAAGAGTCCTTTTTTGTTACACTATTTAAGCCACAAAAATCGCAGACGAAACGCATGGAATTGTCTATCTTTTTTACGAGCATTACAGGTGAATTCCATGGGAAAGATGACGGGCGAATGATATCATTGTCGAGCATTTGTTGGATTTGGTGATTGACTTTGCTATTCCATGCATAGGGGATCCGATAGGGCTTTCTACGAATAGATTGGGAATCTTCAGTAATAATACGATGTTCCATAGTAGTTACAACTGTCGGTTTGTGAGGGTTTACAGCAAAAATACGGCTATAAGCAGTTACTAAGTTACGCAACCGGTTCCGTTCAGTGGCAGATAAGCAAGACCCCATTGTAATATCGGTGGTAAGACCTTCCAATTGGGATTCTGACTGAGAGCACACTTGATGCATTGTATCATTCGACGACGTGAGAGTACCAATACATTGCCTGGGATGCAGGTGAACGGCATTGTTGGTGACATTGAGTACTGAAATACAAAAATTACCATGGATGTCTGGAATTATTCTGCAGTCTGTAGCATAAACACCCGATAGGCCATGAATAGGTTTAGGCTCAAAATCTGCTGTGAGTAAGGGCTGTGATTTTGAGCAATGTACAACTACAACGTTCTCCGACCTGGGAGGAAGGGTAATGGCATGTTCAACACGAACAGTCACATTATCGGTAGGTGGAACACAAGGAATCTTATTGCCATTTAATTTGATGCTTTGGTCTGTAAAATTGAATTGGATTGTTCTGAAATTTGACAAAAAATCACGTCCTAATAATATGTGTTTATAAGTCTTGGTATTGAGAACTTGGAATTCCTGTCGCAAGCGAAAACCTGACATAAAAACATCAAACGAAATCGATCCAGCTATATCCATATTTTGTCCTGAAGCATTGACTAAGTGTTTGGAGTTGGTTTTATCAATAACGTCGGGTAATTTAAGCTGTTCTAAGCTTCCGATATCAATTAAAGAGCAGCTAGCCCCCGTATCTAGTAGGGCATTAACGTGTTTATTCTCTATGCAAATAGATATAACTGAAGAAAATAACTTGGAACTGTCATTGTTGGTACTTTCCTTGCCGTCTTGTCATTTGTACTTGGGGCAAGTAGAATTCCATGCATCGTGGCCTTTGTTACCACATGCTTGGCAAAAACGAAGGGGACATTGCTGGTAAAAGTGGTCCGGGCTTTCGCAGGATCGGCATGTTCTTCCTGACTGGGGGAGGCCCGGATTTCTGGGATTATTTCTCCCTTGTTGGTGAGTTTGTTTACGAAAATCACCTCTGTTGCTTTTGTTTCCCCGGCCCTTGCGTCCTCGCCTCTGATATCCCAAAAAATTTGCTGATTCGTTACCCCCGTCTTTATCTGCTGGGATATCGAAGGAAGTATTGCGCAACTTCTCTATTACCTTTTCAGCAATGGTATCTACCATACTTTCCTCATTAGCGACACTCATACATTCCTGTGCTTTATCGACTGTCCTGGAAAAGAACGTTTCAATGCCAACGACTTGTAATCGAGTCGTTTCTTTCGCTAAGTTGTAAATGTCCGCTTCAGCAAACGAAGGCAAGGTTTTTAATGCGATTTGCATTTTTGGGTGTAATCTCCTGACGAAGTAATCCTTGGCAACTGTTTTTGTTGTAGTCTCGTCAAACGAAGGGTATGCCAAGTGAACCAACTCAGTGACTTTATGCGCAAAGGTTTGAGGAGATTCATCAGGGTGTCGTTTTCGGTTTGTCAGTACTACTATTGCTTCCTCTCTATCTTCATTACCTGTCTCGAATTCCTTGAATAATTCGGACTTGATTTTCTCTGGGTTCTTTCTATCCTCTGAGGATAGCCACATGTAAATATCGAAAGCTCGCCCCTCCAGCTTGCTAGCAAGATTTTGGGCGGCTTTTTCTCCATCATACCCTTTAAGAGCAGAGTGTATTGATACCTTTTCAACGAAAACTTTAACATCTCCGGATCCGTCGAAACACTTAGCCTTTGAATCCATTGTGAAGAAAAAATTCTTAGGTAGTAATGTTAGCTTACTATATTCAGCAAGAACTTTAGTTTGGCTTCAAGGACTACCTAAGAACGGGTGGTAGCTTGGTGATAGCCGTATATACGCTACACTATAAGTCATGTGATAAAACGTAAATAATAAGTCTAGACGGGATACTCTACACTATTCAGCACCAAGAGCCGTTTAAATAAGGTGCAATTTCTAACTGGTCACGCCGTGACAACTGCCTAAGTTTGCATTGGTCTCTTTGTTCCATGACTACTGCTAAGTGACAATGTTATAGCTGCTTAAGTTTGCAGTTGTCTCCTTGTTCCAAAACTGAAAAAATATTTTAAAAATTTCTTTGTCAATTATAAAATATTATACCTAGGGGCTTATACTTATAATCTTTGACAAGTTTCAAAATAATCGAAAGAGCTGAAATATTCAACTTTAATGATCCTGCAATTTCTTATGGAAAAATCCTGTTATGCCGTGACTATTTCAAAAGTTTGCATGGTGCATAGGCGATAGTATGAATTCGATTCATTTTCAGAAATATTAATTTGTTGGATATAAGCTTTAGAAATGTCCTTTTTGCGGCCAACAACATCATGAGGAACTTTCGTAATGGCAATTCTAACTCATAATTTTGATGTATGTCACGCTGTGGCGAACGTGAAATGGCTGTACAGCGTGCGCTACACCTACAATACTCGCTAAAAGTCCTGGGACACTTTGTATATTTTTAATCTGAACGGAGCATTCACCCCCCTTCACTCCCTAAATAATGTTGGTTACTGGGAGAAGTACATGCGGTAACGGAAATAACGCCAAGTGTCTCAGGAACAGGCCAACATTTTTTTAGGGGGAAGGGGGGCGTGCATCAAGGCGTGATGGTTGAAATGGCGAGAAAGCTTTAGTTTTTCATAATTTTTTGAAAATGTTCCAGGGACTTTTGGCAAATGTTGTACCTACAATAAATAGGAAGTTTTACTTTTAGCACTTTTCAAGCCCATATTACACTAGGAAAATTTATTCGCGCAACGCGACGTATTTCGTAGATAAAAAATTCGATTTGGACGACTTTTTGCTTTCCTCATAAGCTCTAGCCCTCTTTGTTCGATTGCCTTTTGGCCTGCACAGTTGTTCATAGATAGTGTTGTAGATGAGGCAGAGAAGGCAAGCTAGCCTTTTTGTAATTTATATATTATATACAAACAAAACAGGAATAATTAAACATAGCAACTCAATCTCGTGTTTCACGTTCGTACCCCCACTTCTAATCATAGCTAGCATCAAATCTTCAAATCTGCAGACATCGAATCAACCACACAGTCTTATAACAGTTGCGCATGTCACACGACGTTGTAAACACGGGTTTTTTTTCGACATTACAACAGAAAGATGTGTAAGATGGCTGCTAGTGTGGGCCATTGGGCAAGGCGATTAGTTAGCATTCGAATACTCGGGCGCCTTTTGAATATTTGAAGTTTGAATATTTTCCCGGAGAATATTCAAATATTTGATTTGAATTAAACTGGAAATTAGCATGCTGTTATCAACAACAAATTTTGTCTCCTAAACTAGTTTAGCTACGCAGTTTAATAAAATCAAGACAGGAGGCCAATTAATAACATAATACATCTTAATATCTATATGTCTTGTATTCAGCCAATGCTCAGTTATGACATACGAAAAATTGCGTGTATGGGAAAGGACATTTGCTAAATTGTGGCTCCGTAGGTAATATTGCCAGCGGCGGATTTATTGTTATCAACAGAGTGGCAGAACGAAGCCTTGACGATACCTGTTAGCTATGTAGAGCTTCCAGATATTACTTTCTTTCTCATTCCAAAAATACAAAGATAGCTTTGATGCAGGCTAAATGTTGAAAGGCTATGAAAACTATGAAAACTGAAAGAATATGCTCTTAGAACTAAACGAACTGTTGAAATAAACAGAACACACAAACGTTGTCTGCGGGTACTCTACCAGGACTATGATTCCTCTTTCCAATTATTATTAAGCAGGGATAACAGCCAAACTGTTCATGTAAAAAATCTCCAAAAACTAATGACTGAAATATACAAGTCAATGAAAAAATTGAACCCGTCATATCTATGGGAATTCCACGAGAGGAAAGAAATAACGTACGACCTAAGAACCAAAGACCTCTGTAAACTTCCAAAGATCAATAAACGTTATGGCTCAGAGTCACTTTCTTTAAGGGGAAGTCTTCTCTGGAACACACTCAGTGATAAAATCAAACAAATTCCAACCCTTGCAGCATTCAAAAATCAAATAAAATCGTGGACTGGTGATAAGTGCACCTGCAGACTATGCACATAATTATTTTCTATATATAAACTTAATAATATATATATTAATTTGTTAAGTATTTTAGTTTCAGTTTTAGTTGGAATCAATTAGTACGTATTACTATGTAAATCCAACTGTAAATAATGTTTTATGAATTATGAATTACCTCTGCGATGGACATTTACTGCCATATCTTATACGAGAGGAGAAACTCTCTCAAAACTTCAGACTGAAAATACTGGTAATTTCTTAGCGCTAAGATAAAAGTTTTCATATCAAAATGTAGCGCGAAAATTGGTCTTTAAGCTTCGATACGTACTTTTCTGGTATCATGTACGAGACAAGTACAACATTGCAGATACTACAGCATACCTTTTTGCGATCAAATGAATGCTGTAATGAAGCATAGTGCATTGCCTAGGAGTCGCTGTTTGCAAATTGAACATACTGGTTCAAAACTTGAAGAAAACATCGGAACAAATCAAATGACCGAATTATCAATAGTTAATTGGGCTATTATCATGTGTACTTTTTTGATTTCTGCTCACACGTTTGGCCAAGGAACGTAAACAAGAAGAACTTTGCCGAGAATTTTCCTTACGGTCTTTCAAAAACAATAAGTTTCGCAGGTGAGTGAAAGGCTATACCTATTTGTCCAAGCACTTTTTCACATGAAACGATGGGCCAACCTCGGAGAGTCATCAGACAGTCAGAACAGCGCATTCCCGCTCTTCTGAAACAATGTTGTATTATAGCTCCGTGCATGCACTTATCACTTCCATTTCATTAAATTTTTTATGCAAGGTAACTCCTCAGATCATGGCCCTATTTCTAAGGGGCCCAACTAAAAACATATCCTACAATTTGCAAAATACAAGAAACTTATTGTTAACAAAGTGATCTATTAAAAATATGAATATTTTTTGCATGTAAGACACCTGCTTCTTTGCCGAGCCTCAGTTCTCTTAACTTTTCCCGAAATTGAGGCTGATATTTTCTTAACCTTCCCTTGAATGAACTGGCCAAAACTGGTTACCCTGTCTTTGTTAACCTTGCAGACTCGAATTTGTGTTCTACCTTCAGCATTTCGAATATAAAAATGAGGAAATACCGATTTTGGCAAGCAACGGAACCAAACTTTGGAAATAGAGTCTCATTTTGTTATGAACGTTTTTCCTTTCTGAAAAACGTGTAATGTAAAGTAATAAATAAGCCATTAAGCTAGAGCTATGCAAACTAAGCTGAATTATAGTCATTTAGCAGTGAATTCCACATTGGAGCCGGTATACAAAACTGTTTGTCTACATTTAGAGGTTAACCCTACGAGTATTCGCTCCATTTTGCTCCCAAGATTAGGTAACAAAACACAGTCTGTTCATGCCAACCAGGCAATTCTCAATATTTCTTAACAAGGTCCAAGCGCGCATATACTGAAGAATGCTGATGGCAGATTGACAGCTGGTAAACAAGCTGCCGCTGATCTGCATTGCTGGACTATCCTGTCTTTCATATTGTCGATTTGTATTGCACAAGCAGAAAGAAAACTTACGGAGCGTGCGCTAACTTCTGGGAGTAGAAGACCAGAGAAACATAGAAATGCAACATAGCAGTCTACAGTAAAGCGACTCGATTGATGATAAAACATTTGTTGTCATAATTATAAGACAAGATTACGGGTAGGGTAGATTTACAAGGAGCGAGGGGAATTGGGGAAGTATCACCTTTTAGTCAAGGAACCTAGACTGCATGAAAGGAATATTTTTAAAAGTGCTTTGGAATTACTTTTACAGTGTTTGAAGAACTCATGAGCTGGCTGGGGCTTCATCCTCGAACCATGAATACGCACATGAGAAGGATACTAGTTCAAGTGGAAGATTGTTTGTAAGCCTTTTTTCTCCGCGAAGTAGAATTCATTCGAATTACCTTTTACGCTGCTAAAGACAATCACCTCAAATGAAGTCATGCATTCTAATTGAAAGACGAATGCTTGTACTCGAAAACAGTCGCTGCTTGCGAAAAAATTCGCTTAGCAGAAACCAGGCTTAACATCCTTACAATGTTTGCAATGTTCATCATGCGTCTTTGAACCACAATCTTACATAAAGTAACCTCTTCTAAGAACTAAAGAACTACATGTAAGCTTTGATGCCATGATGACCTCCATAAGCCAAGTCTATGACAAGGTGGTACGCAATGTATGTTGACTCTTTTTGTAGAGGTTGTTACAATTTACCAACAGTGATCAATATCTTTAAAGTATTGAACTTAGGATCTTCCTGAGTTTCTTTTAATATTTCCTCGTAGCTCATGGTACTTCGCATTACACATTCTCCTGCTAAAGTTTGAAGTGGTTGTTGTGTTTGAGTGGGGATATCTGGACATAAAAATCAGCACGGTTATCTCTACCTGGGTGACAGGTACGCACGGCGTAGGAGTAACAAATGAATCGTCGTAATGCATCTAGAACGAATCGAATGGGAGAGGTCACATCGACGCGAAGCTGTGAGTTGAGTGCCAGTTTGAGTGAGTGCCAATCTGGGTTGTTGCACACCATGTGGTTGTAGTTTTGCGAAAATTCTACTTGGTGTTGACGGCTAGTTGCCACACCCTCACTATGTATCTTTTACGTACCTGCATTGTACTGCATTGTTTACAGCTTGAAAAGAAGACTGCTGCCTATATCACGCAATATACTGTAGTCATGCACGCTACATTTTGGATACTTTACGTCGGATAAATAGAGTTTGAATCCTCTGTAATTCAGTATGCATTGTGCATTTTATTTCACGAAAAATGTGTAAAAGATGCAAACAATCTGTGCACATGCATTACAATTACCCAAATGTATTGAGATCTCGCGATTGGTAAAAAATGATACTGTCCAGTCTCAACGATAAAAGTAATGGAAGTAGAGCGAACTATGGTGGAACACTGCACACCTGAAAAACTCTTCATATTAAAGAATCACATGGGTGGTTACCTAGTATTATAATTCACTTTACTTATATCATGAAATTCAAGAAAAATCATTAAAGTATGTACAAAGACATCTTTTGCAGATTAAACATGTGCAGTGTTGTAATGTATTGCTGTTGTATTTTTAGCTTATTTTAAGTTGTATGTCGTGTTAATTCACCTTAGATCTTATGTGTTAACATCACATGCTTGTGTAAAGTTATAGTTTTTCAGTAACTCGCCATGTAGTGTCAGTGTCAACCTTCCGGGCAATGCTTTGGTGTGTGTCAACGTGTCCTGTGCTCTAGCGTACTATGTGGTGTTTAGTGCCTTGCATATAGTCTATGTATTGCCGTTTCAATTGAATCTTAAGGCTACAACGAAATAGAAAAGGGCAAGGCATACTTTCAATTGCCAAATAAACGGGGGTCCTAATACACAGGGAGGGTCGGAAAAATTCTGAAATTTAATAAACGGGGGCTCAAAATAAACGTGGGGGTTGGAACTTGAGAAAAGACTTTAAATGATTATACAAGGACGCAAAGAACAAATATAGGTTCTCATAGAGCATACAGCTAAAATATATACAGCAGTGCGCTATTTTGCAATTGGAAAGCAGTCGTAAATACTACTAACAAAGAAAGGAAATGAAATGAGGGGGTTGTAAAAAGTCAATTTCCTTAAAACTAATAAACAGGGGGGCCATAAAAAGGTTCGAAGGGGTTGGAAAAATATCCAAAAATTAATAAGCGGGGGGACGTTTATTTGGCACCTGAGAGTAGTTGGATTGTGTAGTGCTACCTTAGGCCTATGGCCTAAGCTCTGAAGCATGATGGCTTTATAGAATCACCGGTCTCCAGAAGAAGGTACATACACTCTACAGTGCTCCAGTACTTTTGGCGACTATTGTAGCAACCTTCTCGACAACTTAGAAGAGCTTCGTGGCATATGTACTTTAATTTCACTTCCGTTCTACTATGTATAATAGATTAAAGTAACTACAGCTTAGTATTATATATGTAAAGAACTCTATAAAAGTTTCAAAAGTCAAATTGTAAAATTGCTAGAGTAGCTGAAATTATTTCACCAGTTTAAACATTGAAATGAAAGAAATCAAGCACCCACGTAAGTAAGTCTATGAGGGCGAGTACGAGGGGATTTGCTGCAGTGAAAGAAAAGGTCTGGAGTACCACCATGATATTCAAAGAACGAAAAACCTCATGTCTACAGTATTGCACTTTTTCAGCTGTCAATTTAGCACAACTACAACTAGGGTTATTATCAAGTAGTTGACAGGGCCGTGTGAAACGGTCTCAATTTGGCACGTTATATTTAATGTTCAGTAAGTGTTAAATGTAAAAATAGAAAGAAATGATCAAGAAGCATGAAATTATGAAGTTAAAAAGAATATTTAATTGCATATGCCATCATGTTACCTCCCTCCGCTCCGATAATAACAAAGAATCAATTCCAACGACCACTTCCTCTGAGGACAAAATTTGCGAACGATTCCTTTTCTTGTTTGGATCTGGAGTTTGGTGAAAAAGTACTGACTGATAAAAACTCTAAAATCTAAATACAGATGCCTTATTTCAGAAACGATTTATTGCCCTGTCGACCACAAATTGCAATCAACTCCTTAAGTCAGATGAGACTGATATTTCAGGGTATCTGTTCGCAACAATAATGTACTTTACCTCGTCGAGCTCAAAACCTAAAATATTCATAGAACAAATCAATAGTATTCTGTGTACTAGTGTCTTGATGAACAAGACTACAAGATTTCCTAATATGGCCAACAAAAATTGGGCCTACTTTATACGTTGGTAGGAAGTTGAGAGCTTTCTCCACTGAAGTATCTAAACAATTAAACCGCTTGCTCTGTTCTCTCAACCTGAAGTTTTAAGCCTGGACGAAAATCAAATACTAAATAAATGAAGCACTGTGAATAACGATTCATTATCTTAGAATTTTTAATATGAAATATTTAGCCTCGCAAACACACTCAAAATGGCAAACTTTCATACATCAAGCAAGATAATTATACATCTTCAAGCAATAACGGGAAAGCAGTTGATAAAGATAAATTCCAAATACATTGACAATACATTGAAGAAATTTAGTTACATCAATAAGAAAATCGGCAAAGAAATAACTGTAAAAGTTATTTGTAGATGACTTCCTTTTTCAGCTTATCAGCCAAAGCCTTTCGGATTGCAAGTCTCTTTGTATCCATTTCATCACTAGCAAAAGGCCTGTCTTGATCCGCATCCACACAAGCAACTGCTGTGCGAGCAGTCCGTGCTGATGTCGGTCTTTGCGGCTGGCATGCAGTAAACGTGTCTAGTTGTTTTTCACGTTCCTTGCTCTTCATGCTCAAAAGTCTATTGCGTTGCTCTTTCAGGTACTTTTCCCTCTTTTTCAAATCCTCCTTTTCTGTAAAATCCTGAAAGAAGTAATTAGACACAGCTTTAAAGTAAAGTACTACACACATAACAGGAAATTGTTCCACTTCTCAGGCCTAAATAATTAAATGCATATCAAACAACTCCAAGTTCTATATAGATTGCACTAAATCTCACTGTTGAAGTCACCGGCAAAGATGATTTGTTGCTCTTCTCACTTGCTGCTTCAGCTTTAGCACACAATAGCCAACTTGTTGCTGCTTCAGCTGCAGTCTCCACCTTCTCATAGCTTGGAGTATTTGATTTACCAGCTGCAGAGGCTGAAGAAGTCCTTACTTTAGAGGAACTCATCTCGTCTATAATAGCTGCTTCTTCTTTTAATGTTGTCATCGCTCCACTATCCTTAGCTTCATTCGGTGAATTCACTCGGTCAGCTACAGCTTTCTTCATTTCTTGACGTTTTTCTTCAGCCTTGCCTTTCAAGCTGCAACAGATACTTTGCAAATGATACTACACATACAGAACAACACAATTAGCAACAAAAATCATATAGCCACGTATTTCTCGAGGGTGTTTAAACGACATAAGGGCAATAAACAAAAAACGTGAAAAAACAACCAAATAAGTAAAGAAAGAAGACGATAGTCTACTAGAGAAATAAGAAAACAAACTAAAATTGAAAAAAAGTTAAACAAATAGGTTCTATTGAAAAATCCTGCATAAGACCCGAAAGATTCTGGACTCAAGAATGCGAGGGGATTGGAGCTCAAGCTGCTGGCTAAACGTATGTCAATGAGCATGCTTTCAAGTAGTGCAGTATGACTGAAATAAAACAGTAAAATGGTATTAAGCTTATTCATACATTTTAACATTCACTTCATGCGACTCTGCATAGTGCTTCTCTATTTCACTCGAAGGTTCGCTCCTTTCTTTAACTAGTGCTTCATATTCTTCTTTAGATCTTCGTATTACTTCCTCTAGTATCTTGTCCTCAAATGAGTCAAAATCCTTGTCTTTGTCTACCGGTTGCTGGTTTTTACCAGTCACTTTCTTCCTTCCATGCTGTTGCTGTTGTTGATTAATTAGTTCCAACGCTTGAAGCTCTAGCTCAATGTTGCGCTGTACCATCATTCGTTTGAAAATTTCAAAATCTTCTGCAGCCCAAATTTGCTCCAAAATAGCCTGAAAAGTAGGGTACACATGCTGCAAGATGCTATAAAGACGTCATTGATACCAGTGTATATACGGTATATCCTTCCACATGTGGAAAATTGCTAAGATCCTTCTCCACAGTGCTTCGAGCCTAGGAATTCTGGCTTCTGTGTCCTCTGACTTATCCAATGCAGTACAGACGCGTACAATGAAATAGTCGTCAGACACTGGAGCCTCCACAACTGTGAGGTACTTTTAGTTAATTCTATTTTGAAATTTTGAGTGCTTTATCACTAGCTGTGTTCTTGAGAATAAACTAGATTGCATAATTTAAAAATGTTTCTATAGATTGATTGAATTGCTCGAAACTAGCAACTGTTTACTTTAATTCTACAGCTGTGCTTTGAAAGTAACTTCCCAAAAGACATTTTTATCATTCTAGTTAAGAAAATCCCCTACATGCAATCCCTTTCCATTGATATACAGTGCACTCCGGATAACTTGAATATTCGCATAATCCATATTTTTTAGATGCTCCTAAAATTATACGTAGTAAATTCTACTAGTTATTGAGAATTTTTCGAGAGGTTTCAAAAACAAAATTTACATCTTGTGGAGATAAAGCATATTCTACTGCAGCTCCTGGACTCTGGAACAAACTGCCGGTGAAGATAAGTAGATCTCAGAGTGTCCAAATTTTCAATTTCAAAACAAGGATAAAAACATAGTTACTCTGTAACTATTACAACATAATAGATTACGAAGGAGACAAACACACACACACCCACACACACACACCCAAACACACACACACCCACGCACGCACGCACACACACATACAATAATTCAAAAATGAACTCTGTCTTAGGTACATAAGTTTCGAAATATATCTTCTTGATATGCAATGCCTCCTTAATCTTTAAGCTGTGGTATGTGCTTACTGAATCCAACACCTTAAAACATCCCTCACCAAATGCATCCCTACATGAAACATCTAAACATCTAAAGAGTTCGAGTTCGTGTTGGGATGCTTGTGGTGAGCGATGATTTAAGGTGTTGGATTTGGCAAGCACATACCACAGCTTAAAGATTAAAGAGGCATTGCATGTCATGTGGAAAAGGCCTAATTTGAATAAGCAGTTATAGCATTATAAAGTTTTGCTGAGTTTTTAGCTTTCGTTCTTTTTTCGTCGCTTTCGTTCTCATTTTCCATTAAAATATTTGATTGACAGTGTTGTGTTGTTATATATTCTAAGGGTAAATCTTACTCTATTCAACTGATCATGGTTTGATGAGCACCGAAACATGTCTTGCAAATTGAAAAATATTGTCGCGTATTTTCATGTACTATCTGAATATATATATATAAATATATATATATATATATAAATATATATATATATAAATATATATATATATATAAATATATATATATATATATATATATATATAAATAAATATATA
>OLMO02000275.1:24564462-24576699 GCA_900291935.2 Cassiopea xamachana
GTGGCCCAAAGTGGCGGTAAACAAAATTTCGTCGCTGGCATTGTTAGGGTTGGTGTTAAATGAGGACCAGCAGAACACAGGCCAATAAGATAGCTTTAATAGCCATGCATCTACAGAGAGTGTGATTGAACTTGCTATGGTGCTGCTCATGAAATCAGACATTGAAAAAGCAGTTGGAATTTGTTAGCTTACAGAAGCTCTTTTTGCAACCGGCTCGTAAATTCAAACATCGTTTGTTCCATAGAACATTAAGCATCTCCACTGAAAAAACATGCCCAGCGGCTCAAACTTTTTTGATTCATAGTAGAAAACGTCTTCCATCAGAGCTTTGTAGACAACTGAAAGTTTCAGAGTTCCATGGTTTTTTTGTTATCAAGCAGAAACGTCTTCCTGTCTCCAGGCACGTATTAGCATTCAAAAAAGGACCTTGTACCTCTATCAGGGGTCCCTTTTTACTGCCATTGGCGGGCTATTTCGTGCCTACCTGTCACCACTTTGGCTTGTGGCTTTAAGACGCGCCTGGTGTAAAATGCATCCTTGAACGAAATAGCACCAGTGTTGCAATTAATCTTTTGTTATTTTACTGTCCATTTTCTGCTTTTTTGCTGGTCAGAAATAACCTTTAATGCCTACAATAAGACATCAAAAAAAGTCATCTCACGGCCACAAGTTTCAGGTAGTTTGAAAATGCTTTATGCAGAATGTACGTCAATTATTTAGAATGAAAAGAGAGCCCAACTGTAGGTAGCATTTCTGATCTTTGCATCTTATTTAATTCATAGAGTATTTCAAAGCTTTGGAAAGAAAAGAACGGATGACTTCAATTTGAAATGGAACATCACAAGATGGAAGGTGCTAGATTTTGAGATACCCGTTATCTCGCCACGCGAAGTTGGAAAACCAGAACCAATGGAAAAAATCATGAATTTGTATATTATTATTGGTGTCTCCAACGCAGTGGCACTTCTTCGTTGCATTGGCATCATTTACCCATGCGTAGCTAGAAAGAAGTGTGCTAATCTTTTGAAGAATTTTTTGCTTTGTTAGTCGAATGCATTTTCCTCTAAGGTAAGAACTGTTTGAAAATTATGTGGTTATCAATAATCACTAAAGTATGTTTGAAAGAAAAATTGTCTGAGACAAAAGTATTGAGATATTGAAGGGAAGAATTGTGTGCCCAAAATTTGAATGTTTTTGCTGATTAAATTTGAGAAGAAATGTTTACACAACAGGATCATTTTGAAATAAATTGCTTGCCAGGAAAAAACAGAAAAAGACTTGTCTTTCGACCTGAAAAGATAAAGCCCCCTAGTAATTTGATAGTAGCTCGTCACTAGCAAAAAGATCATTCCTACAAAAGATAAGATCAGACTTTTAGTCGTATTTGCTAGTCATTGAAAGAATTTTTACCTTACATGTTTTCAAATGAAGCCATCGTTCCCTATGTGCAAACTTAGTTTGCGGATTGCTCAACCTCAGAGTGAGAATTGTCTGGTAGGACTTTTCAACACCCTGCAAGAGGAACGTAGGAAGCATTCAAGAAATGGGACACACATTTTCAGGGGACCATCAAAAGTAAGAAGAGCAATTTTGTTAGCTGCAACGTGGCACATTACGAGCAACTTATATGCACAAGTTTGCTATTTGATTTCAATAAGTCTTGCAACTGGAATTCCAGCCAACAATAGACTAATAATATCCTGATGTTCTAGTATCTGATGTGACCTTCATTTTCTGTGGTTGGTAGATATCCCTATGCTTTCTCTCATGATCATCTTAACCACCACTTCATCGAAGGAAAAGTCCTTTAACACAACAGTCTTCTCCATGTGTTATCTTGATAGTTTGTATTCGTAGAATAAAACTTCCTAAGTCTGTCCAATTGGAACAGCGATGCTTTCTCCCACCCAATCTCATTGTTGATGGTGAATTGTATTTAGATGTTTGTGTTGATTGGCCACTTTTCCTCACAGGTACTATGACAAGAAAAATACTTGCCAAACGGAGAGCATGATCAAGTTCCGGAAAAACGTTGGTAATATGTCATATTGGTAACTGATTTTTTGAACTGCATTCTGTTGACTCTAGATAGAAGTATGTAAATTTTATAGATGCAAGTACATTTGAAAATAATGCACTTCTATTTCAAGTAGAGGTCGCTTTACTTTAACCTCATGTGGTGATGTTTTGTTGTACTTCCCTTTTTAGCTTTCTCTATTGTAAATATTTTACATGTTGTAAAAGAATAGACACAAAGTTTGTTACTTATAATTACTTTGAATCATCACAGGTGTGCAAGCCAAGAGGATTTGGCAAACACTTCACATCGGCTAACTGTCTCGTCAGATCTGCCTGATTTAATTGAACTGTATGGTGACCCTGACCAGGTAAATGCAGTATTTGTTTTCATCATAATATTATACGTTATACATTGTGTACTATCAAGGGATCCCATAGTTCACGTATTTTTTAAATAAGAAACCATTTTGTAAGTATCCTAGTACTAGAGAGCCTAAAATTTAAGAAACTCTTAGAACTACAAGGAAAGAACTAAGGAATATTAGACAAATAGCACATGGAAATCGCTACCTGGTTCAAAGTAAGACTTTAACAGAACAATGTGAATATGACGTGGCTTTAGAAATTAACTCGCACTGACACATTTTGTTTGTTAAAGGACAAAGAGTTTCGGACATGCAATGGTAGCAGCATTTGAAAAGTAGTTTTGAGCTTTTTTCAACTTTAAGTGAAATATTTCTTTGAGGAGATTATTCTTTAAGTAGTTTTGATATAAGGCACACGCATAATTTGCACCGAAAATCATTATACGTTGTATAACTCTTCTTTTTCGAAACCAGGACGAACCTTTGGCGAACAACTCCACAGAGGAAGAAATCTTCATAGGTAAACAACTATCGAGGTTTGACTCTAAAGCATCGTCGATCCCCTTCGCAAATTCGAGTTGCTGCACAATTTATCTCGCCCCATCTCTTGCAAGCAATTTCAATCAAGCTGTGTTGAGTGGAAATCATTCAACAGGTCCAAGTCGCTCGAGGAGAAGACAAAGACGTGGAGCAATTGGCAGAATGTCGAGTTCTGAGCCACAACTATTGGTGAAAGACTTTCTATTGTATTGGAAACTGATATAGATATTGTCGGTGGGAGAAGATATCCAGGGACATCTCGGTGATTTTTTATGGCAGGTGCCCAAGGGACTTGTCAAGAACTATACGAACTAGTTACTAGACCCTTTTTTGTATTGATGTTGTTGTTGTTTTTAGTAAGTCACGCTTTTTACACGTTGCTGTTAGATGGTTGTTGATGGAAATGTTATGTAGATATTTTGTTCATTGTAAATTTAGGAAAACATTCATGTTAGTGTTTTCATCAGAGATGTATGAGGCCCTAGAGAGAGAAATTATGTATTTAAAAAGCTCCAAAGGATAGTAAAGTTTATTAGTTGTTGTTGAAAGTTCAACTGTGTTTATTGAAAATGTGCACGAATGTCTCAACCGTGTTGTTTGGAGATGAAATTTTTCAACAATACATTACGAATTTGGTATTGGTTTTGGTGTACATTATATGATCAGGTATGAGTAGTTTCAGTTTGTAGATAGTGTAAAAATAAGCATAGAGCATTTCACAGTGTTTGACCCACAAATGTATTAATATTCCTTTGGTAGTAATTTCCTTAGAAGATTTTCCATTTTGTTTATTAGGTGCAGTGTAGGTATTGTCTCTAAAGCCAGAAATAAATGCCAAGAAACTCCTAGAAAGCATCAGAAATCCTGTTTTGATCATCTAAATAGCTTGAAGTATGAATCTTCAGGAAATTGCTGCTTTACAAGTTGACTGCAGCTTTGTGATTGGTCGATTTTCTGCAGTGAAAGATACCTATTTAATGAAGATCGTATTGCTATCTCACCTAGAAGACTGGATATGATAGAGAATAAACTAGATTGCTTCAAGCTTGAAGTTACAGAAAGCATCACAGGACTAGAGGAAAGAGTCAAAGTCGTTGAGAAGTCAGCTGAGTTCATTGCCAGTCAATATGAATCGCAAAAGAAAATAGCAGATAATTTAATAAAATAGCAAACCTCGCTCTCAGAAGAAAACGATCAATTGAAAAAGGAAATCAAAGCTCTTCCTTTGGACCAAGAAAAGCAAAATATGCAGTAAATGACTTGGAGCAATACGGACGGCGAGAGTGCCTTGAAATCAGTGGCGTACCCCCGCAAGACGGTGAAGATGTCGAGGCCATCACGATTGCCATCAGGAAAGCAATTGGAGTCAACGTTGAGAAAAGTGATATAACAGCTTGCCACAGAATAAAGAAAGCTAAAGGAGACCCAATAAAGACCCAATAAAGACCCAATAATCATCATTAAATTTGTGAACAGAAAGACAAAAGAAGAATTCCTGGCAAATAGGAAGATTCTGAAAACGAAGACCCTTGGCTCCCTTAAACTGACAAAGGACAAGACCATGGATAACGGTAAGGTTTACCTTAATGAATCTCTAACCAAGATGAACAGAGAATTGTTTCGCTTGACTCGTTTAAGATGTTCAGAAAAAGGATTGAAATTTTGCCTGGACAAAAAATGGTGTCATTTTGGTGAGGGAAAATGAAAACACCACACCAGCAAGGATTGCTAACTTGAAAGAACTTGCACAAAGAGTAATTTAATCGAAATCGTCCTTCTTATACTTTTTTATCATTTATCTATACTAGGACTATTGCTTAAGTGCCACTTTAATACAGAATTTTACCCTCCGCGCCACGACCCGGTGATTATGATAAACAAATGCCCCCGATGCCCTAAATATTTTTAATGGATACTGACAAAAGTAAAATCAATTTGCCATTATGATGAATGACGACTTTGTCTGCCCTAAATGCAACGAAATCGCTTATGATAATCAAAATTGTATTTATTGTGATATTTGTTGCAAATGGATTCATTTAAAATGTAGTGGACTAACCCGTAAAATGTTTCTACAAGGAGGAATTGATTCATCGTCAAATTGGTATTGTAAAAAGTATTTCACAAAACCAGTTTTTAGTCATAACTGGGAACGGCAGGAATACATATGACTCATCCACCAAAAGCTTTGATAAAACATGCTCGGTTTGTACCCGACATGTTATTAATATTGAAAAGGCGCTACCCTGTAATACTTGCCCACATTGTATTCATAGGAAATGCTCGTTTTTAACAGAAGAACAACTTGTTGACTTCGGTGGCAATATTGAATAATGGTTTTGCAGTAGTTGTCGTAATGACGCTTTTCTTTTCAATAGTGTTAGCTCACATGAGATCTTATCTGACAATTTTAACTCCAATGAATATTGTTCTTGCTATGACACAACGGATTTAACAGATTTCGACTATCTCGATACTATAGCTGAACTTAATTTAAACAAACTTAACTTAAATAATTTTCATCCTAATATTCATAATGATATTGATCATAATCTGAACTTTAACTCTAACTTCAAATACTATACTATTCACGAATTTCATAAGTTGTGCAATAAATTAAATTAAGATAAATCACCATTATTTAGTCTAATGCATACAAATATATGTTCGCTGAATAAAAATCATGAAAATTTAGAACTATTAACAACATCACTAGGGCATAATTTTGACATCATAGCCCTATCAGAAACATGGATAACTGAAAAAAACAAATCAACTGTAAATAATCTATCATTTCCAGGATATCAAAAGTATCATGAAACCCTTGGCAAAAGTGTAAAAGGAGGATGTGGTTTTTTTGTTTCAGAAGACCTTTATTTTACTCCCAGGACGGACTTGGACTTTTCTCATTCCGATAACGAATGTGAATTTGAAGCAAACTGGCTAGAAATACAATCTAAAAATAACAAAATTCATTAGTTGCGGTTGTTTACCGTCACCCTAGAAAAAATGATAATACATTTTTAGAATATTTAACCAATACTATTTCAAAGAAAATAAAAAAAGAAAAGAAAACTGTATTTATAGTAGGTGACTTTAATGTCAATCTAATAAATATGGACTCAGACCAATATACAGAAAGTTTCTTAAACCTACTGCTGTCTAACTTTTTCCAGCCTCATATTCTTCACCCTAGCAAAATAATAAATAGTAGTATACCTTCGTTAATTGACAATATTTTCTTAAATTCAATTGACCATGAAACTCATTGTGGTAACCTAGTATCTAAAATATTTGATCATATGCCTAATTTCATTCTCTGTAAATGTACGCAATTGAAACCAAAAAAGGACAACAGAGGTTTCTTTCGCGATTATAAGAATTTCAATACTGACTCATACATATTTGATCTGAGAAAAAGAAATTTAGGAATATCTATTAAGTTGATTCAGGGGGCAAAAGACCAATATAACTTATTTCATGATGAATTGATAAACAACATTAATAAACATGTTCCCTTAAAACCAATCACAAAGAAAATATACAAACAAAGATTGAAGCCTTGGATCACTAAAGGAATTTTAAAATCAATCTCAGTTAAAAATCGATATTATAAGAAATTTCTTAAAACAAAAAGCTCAATTATATATAAAAAGCATAAATATTACAGGGACCTTATTAATCATCTTATCAGAAAGAGTAAAAAAAGTCACTATGCCTCATATATTGACCAGTTTCAAAATNTAACAGTAGGAAACTTTGGTCGGGGGTAAAGGAAATAATTAATACTCACAATAATGAAACTTACAATTAAAGGCATAGTTTGCTAATAAATGGGAAATTTACATCGGATAGCAAGATTATTACTAACTCATTCAATCAATACTTCACTTCAGTTGTTCAAAAACTAGTAGAAAAAATGACACCGTCTACAAAAGATTTTAAGGACTTTTTGACAAATGCAAATTTAAATAGTTTTTTCTAGACCCAGTGACCCCAGTTGAGGTCAACGATATAATAGCTAATCTGGACGAAAACAAATCAAGTGATTCTTATAATGTCCCTACTAAGCTCATTACACTAGTTCGCCTCACTATATCTGAACCTCTTTCTACAATAGCCAATTCTTCATTTTTGGAAGGTGTCTTTCCGGACAAGTTGAAATTTGCAAAAGTTACGCCTATTCATAAAAATAAATCAAAATTGGAATGTGGAAATTATCGTCCTATCTCGATTCTTCCTATTTTTAGTAAAATTCATGAAAAATTGATGAATTGTCGTTTGGCAGATTTTTTAAGAAAAAGTGGTATAATATACAAACATCAATATGGTTTTCAAGAAAATAAATCCACTTCTTTAGCAATCCTAGAGCTTCAGTCTCAGCTAATTACTAATATTGAAAAAGGCCTTTTCTCTTGTTGTATGTTTCTTGATCTTAGTAAAGCATCTGACACTGTCAATCACAGTATTCTATTAACAAAACTAGAACACTGTGGCATTAGAGGACTAGCTTTCTCATGGTTTAAATCTTACTTAACTGAACGAAAACAAGTAGTCATTGTAAATGGTGCAACTTCGTCCGAAAAAGAAATAAGATGTGGTGTTCCACAAGGAAGTGTACTTGGGCCCCTATTATTTCTTCTTTACATTAATGATATATNTATAACTCCTCAAAAGACCTAGACTTCCGTCGTTTTACTGATGACACCAGCATTTTATTCGCTGATAAAAATCTTGACTTTATTGACAGAGTTGTAAACGTTCAATTGGCAAAAGTAGCGGAGTGGTTATTAGGCAACAAACTTTCATTAAATGTTTCCAAATCTAACTTTTTTATTATTAGTCCAAAGAAAGTAGTAAAAACAATAAACCTCAGTATAAATAGTAAAAAACTTAAACAAGAAAATTATACAAAAAATCTTGGAATTATAATAGATGAAAAGTTAAATTGGAAACAACATATAAAACAAGTGAACATTAAAATATCTAAGGGTATTGGGATTATCTATAAATTAAGACATTTTGTCCCCAAAATACTTTAAGCATGCTATACAAATAATTTATTCAATCCCATGCACTCTATGGTATATTGAATTGGGGATGTGCAAGTAAATCGATCTTAGAACCCCTCAAACGTAACTTGCGAAAAGCTATTAGAGTAACTGACTTTGCTGCGTATACTGCACATAGTGAACCCATTTTTAAACGTTTAAGACTATTGAACTTTGACAAACTACATAAGCTTGAAACAGCAAAACTCATGTTTCAAAGTAATAAGGAGACCAGTTACACGACTCTTGGACATGAATTTCTAAAAAAAAGTCTTCATTGTTACAATACAAGACAATCTTCAGGCCTTGGTTTCTCCCTACAAGCAATATCAACCAACTCTAAAAGAAACTTTCTTACATTTGACGGTATCAAGCTTTGGAACTCCTTGCCAATAGGTTTGAAGAAAGCCTACAACAAAACATCTTTTAAAAATAGAATGAAACTATACCTTTTAGAAACCTGACCTAATCATACATGATGAAAATACCAGCTCATGCTATGAAACTATAATTCCCACTTTATGTTAATTTTTGTTCTTTTTATTAGTTATTCACTTCCTTAATCGTTGTGTTTTATATTGATTTCATTTGCATTTCTATTATCTTACTGTTGGTTTTCAAACCAAAATAAATTGTAATGTTTATCGACAAATCACGTCAACTGGGCACATGGCTTTGATAGCTCTATCTTGAGTTTTTTCCATATGTCCGTCAGCTGATTTAGTTGTATTTAAGGTTTTTTTTCTTAATATGTTCATTGTAATTTGCCAGTCAATAAATTATTGTAAAACAACTATTTTAATTGATGTATAATGTAATCAGTTAATTTGCTGAAAAAATACATATCTTGAGTTTTTGGATTGCGTGACCCTCCATGTTGTTTTGGTTTGGTTCGCTTCCTTGCAAACCACCTGACGTCATGATCAAGAAGTCATGTGATTCAGACCGCATATTTTTGGACCCACAAATCCTCTCCATCTACTCATTTCAAAAGCGCGTTTGTAAGGTGAATATTTGTGCCATCACAAGGAAATTTCAAGAATGCTAACAGAAACTACCTATATTTTGATTTTCGAAAACAAACAAACATGCATCATGTGCTCTTTAAATGAAAAGAAAGATCCTCTTCAAGTAAACAATGTTGATGAGTCCTAATTGGTCACACATGGGGCCAATTAGACGCATCTTAGCACATTACAGCATCTCCGTATATATTTCGGTTGAGCATTATGTCAACCTTTTCAGGCTTTAGTGAGTGTCGGGGGAAAAAAGCATTTAAGTATGTTCCGCTTTTTCGTGCTGCGGTAAAATATTTGTAAGACTTTGGGAGAGGAAATTGAGGTGGGGTTTCCTACGAATTTTGTTTCGTTAACAGCATGGATGAATTAAATGCATTAAGAGTGGACGCTAAGCTGTTTCCTGCTATAAACTATAAATGTATGTATGCAAGATTGATACAACAATTTGGGTGGCTGAGCCCCCCACAATGAACAAAGATTTTAACAAGGGGGGCTCTGCCTCCCTGAGCCCCACTAGAAATCACCCCTGGCTATTACTCAAAATATTTTATGCCCCTAGGCATACCTAACGTTTCCTGCGAGAATCATAAATCAGGCTAATTGAAGGAGTTTGTTTGCATTCAGGAGGTTTTTACTTCTAAGCAAAAAGCTACCTATTTTAGAAAAAGTCTTGTTTTCCAATCAAAACTTAGAGAGCACATCTAATTGGTTTCCTTGTGAACTAATAAAAATATTCTTCTATGGCTCAAATCTTGTTGGTGGGGGGGGGGGGGNNGGGGAATATATTTTCAAGAATGTTTGATTAGCTTCATGTAAGATATAGCTGGAGGAAGTATCCTGGAGGGGCACAGCTTGTCCTTGCCATCATTTTGAGGGGCCAAAATTCATTTTTGATTATTTAAATCTCCATGTCAATAGTTCTCCAATGGGAGAGGCTATGCAACATTTTTCCGTTGGGCGGACACTGCCCCTCTGTGCCCCCTTGTATATATATGCCTCGCTTGATCCTTGATGTCGAATAGTTGAATCTCTTATCGTGGAATTTTGGAAGTGTATTTGTGGCGAAAATTCTGCCAATTGAAAGCCAAAAGCGAATAACGGGCGGGAGATTTATGTGAATTCATATTTTTGAAAAATCTTTTTGATTTTTCGATTTTGTAATCACTGAATCACATGTCAATGAAAAAAAGTCAAAGTAGAAAATCTGAGACTTGACTCCGTATAACCAACTCCTAATATTAGATTGTTGAATAGATCTCTTGTTTCGTAATCTTGAATTTCTTTTGTACTCTGCTGGTTGCAATTCGCTGAGCAATCCAGGAGTTAACGATGGAGCAGAAGTTAGCTTAAAAGCCTGCAGCTAACTCCAAGCGACCATGGACTTTGGACTCGGGAGTTTCAGGGGGCATGTGCCCCCCAACTCTTAAATATCTGTATGTAATTAGTCTGAAGCACTGAAGTTATCCCAGCAGATAAAGGTATTTAAGTAGCCCTGTATATTGCTGATGCTTTGAGAATCGATGATCCTTTTTTTCATATAAGAAAACTACGTTGAATTTTTTAAGATTCTGCTTATGGTAATGCTAACCCTACAGTGAAGAAGATGCAGATTGAAGTGATTGTATGATAGGCCTATTCAAAGTTTGGTGATTTGATGGCTCTCAGTCTGGGTCTTGAGCAAAAAGTTTCCGATGAAATGTGGCATAAATTTCTCTGCACTGCGTCTCTTCATCACAGTGTGTTCAATTTTTACAACCAAAACCAAGGCAATTTATCGGCGCTTCGGTCCGTGATGAGTTTGTTATTATCTAGGATTCAGCCATCCGGCCACGTGTTGAAACAATAGGCTTATCGTTCCAGTCTTTTTATTTAGTTCAATGGGTCATACTTGGGGCCAATTAGACACATCTTAGCATATTAAGCATCTCCGTATATATTTTCGTGTTGGAGCTGAAGACAAACTAAAAGAGTTTTTACTTTGACACGAGAGGAAGTAAGTAGAGAGATCCAAAGACATTTCTAAGAGGTATGATTGAAGCAGAAGTCTCCAGACTAGAAAACCAAGTGAGGTTCATTTCAGAGAAGATTGAGGGAAAGATTGCAATTGGTATGCACCTATGTTTTTACTTTTGGTGTAAGGGCAGCTTTCTACGAGGTGCTCACGAGAAGATTTGCTTAAGGAAACTGCCATTCGTGGCACTTCCCTAATTGGAAAAGAATTTTGTAAGTAATAGCGACAGATAACTTGAAATGGCTGCATAAAACTACTGAGAAATAGAAATTGGCCAATTATTTTGCAAATTCCCCCATTTTATAGAACGTAGGAAGTTGGAGAGGTCATGTTGCCTTATCTGACCGCATTACACTGTAGAAGATATGCATTTACCTCGCTATTGTGATTAATTTCTCAATTGAAATTTTTCTAACACTATATTTTTAATGTTTGTATCGGATATTTACTAGAAATTTGAATTATTTTAGAGAATCGAAGCAAACAGGACCTGATTGCAATGGTTGTTGAGAATGGCTATTCGTCAGACCCGGTGAAAGCATGGAGGAAATCGATTGCAAAAGAGGACCTTTTCAAGATGACAGCGGCGAAGGCAGTAGCAGTGAATTTGCTGTCCCTGATTTTAATTACATCCTAAACATGAATTTATGGAGTTTATCAAGAGAAAAGGAAGAGGCCCTTTTGGCTGAAAGAGATTCAAAGGTTTCATTTTTGCTTCGTCTCTAAGTTTCCATTTTCTGAGAAGTTTTTCATGAATTTTCTCCAGAACTGCGTTTAAAAGACTTGCCAATTGCATGATTACACATCAATTCTTTTTAAGTAGTGTTTGACGCACTATCGCGTATTTTAATGAAAATTTTTATCTAGTAGTTCGGTTTCTGTGGTGCGTAATTATTTTTTTATTTGTAGAAAGAAGAACTTGCCTCTCTTTTGAAAATGTCATCCGAAAATCTTTGGTTTCATGACTTGGATGATTTTTTTGAGGAACTCGATGTAAGTGGTTTGTGTAAGACCGTAAAATATGAGAGTTCATTTTCAAACAAGTTGAAAGCAGTTGAGACCTTCAAAGATTACCTTCGCTCGTCAAGTTAGTCGTATGCATTCTCTTTGAAGATTTTAAAGGGCTTTTTCTAAATTATTTTGTAAATGTTTTCGCTACCTGTCAGATGCTTTATGTCCTCTTGCCTATCGTTCTGTATAGGAGTTATTCATATTCCCCCTATTTTTATCGC
>OLMO02000277.1:18428-71519 GCA_900291935.2 Cassiopea xamachana
CCAGCTGTTTTAGGCGATAGCCAAGGCCCACTAAATTACGCTAGAAATTAGCCCCCTCAAAGTTTTTGTGGAAATTACGGCCTTGCTATATTACGCTCTACGAAATGTATTGAGCACTCTTAGTTATAGAGGATACAAGGAATTCAAGTTATGTATGTATGTATATATATTCTATATAAATATTAATATGATGGCGTTTAAAACTTTGGAGTTTTTCGAAGGCTAAATATAGCGCAAAGGTGCAGCTCAAGCAAACATATTTGCCAACAGCGTTGCTACGACGTTTTCTCAAAGGTTCCAATAGTAAGAAGATTCACGCGTAGTTTAATTTTGCCACTCTATAGCTGCCATCTTGGATCTCCTATGTTGCCACGCATCACGTGATCTAGTGCGCACTCTATGAGCTAAACCCAGAGTGACCTGAAAGGTCAAAGGTCGCCAAGAACAAAAGGAGCGGGATATCAGATTTTACCATTCAAACGATCTAAAACAGCACAAGGGCAAAATGCGAAGCCCTCATTCTATATGTGGCGGATTTTAAGGATCCGTATTAAGGAATTTTTCCATAAAAATCTTCTTAGATTACTTTACTCATCATGCCTGTTCATATTATGCAATAAAATTTCCGGAAAACACTTCCCATGAAACTTGACTAACATCACATAACTTACCCAAACTCAACGTGGGGTCCGCCATCTTTGTCCCTTCGCCGTTCTGCCCTTCCACATGTGAAAGTACACCATTATTGTCGGAATATGCAACACAATTTCTCAACATGCAGTACAATTCCCTCCATATAGCTGTATTATAACTGAATTTATATTGCAGCCGCAATTCTTACGTACTTTCTCACTATAGTTCATGCAATACAAGAAGGCGCCAATTTCCCTTGTGCACTGGCCTTCTCCTTACACATAATACTTTTGGCGCCTCAAATTCAAACCGTTCGTGCCACTCAACGGATTGCACTCCCTTCCTGCTTTGTCATCTACCCCCTGGACCAATAACAACTATTTCAAGTTTGATCGACTGTTGTTCACAATCGATAAAACCCCCCGTATATACAGTTCTCAGCTTCGTAGGGGACCATTTTTATAAGAAACTACGACCAATATTATAAGCAGCTACTAGTTATATAAGAAACTCATGAAGTGAGTTTCAATGCCGCGTACAGAGGTGAAAGAATTCATATCCCAATTATATCACTATCCTTGTCATTCAAATTGGATCTATAGCATGCCGGTGCTATAACGTAATATGGATATGAAAGAAAAGAACGTGGAGTAGAAAGGACAAGTGAAAGAAGGAAAGGGCATGCATTGAATATTTAAAATAACTGTCCGCTCGTATGAATATATGCTGCATTTAGGAACATGAATTAAGCATTTATGCATTTATGTATAATCAAGAAAGGAAACGAATAGAATATATTGCGATATGAGATAGTGTGCACAAACAATGGTAAAGTACTAGAAATTGCAACTGCTATAACGTAACGGAATGAACATATGCAGAATATACGCACTGAACAGTTCAACCGAATGAGGCTTTCAAAACAAGAGGGAAAATGTACTTGCCATGCGCAAGAAAGCACAGGGAAACGAGAGATCAGTGGTACCACTGACATGTCAGGGGCGGTTCTAACGGGAAAAATCTCGGGGGGCATGGTCGCTGGGCGCAAGGTAGAAGACAAGGGGTCTGGGGGCGGATCCCCAAGAAAATTTCTTTGATCACGCCTTTTTTGAGTACAGAGATTGGCCCATTATACACAAAAAAGTTGTGTAAATGAAAGAGCAAAAATGGAGGAGAGCAGGCAAAATAACAGAGAAATAAGAGTACAGGACGATAAAATAAAGGAAAATACAAACGCAAGATCTCCATTAACATTTAGAAATTTACTACGAGTTGTTGCCTACATGCAAAGCTAAAAGACACAAAGAAAGCTAGAGAGATGGTTTGTATAAATGAAAGCACAGTAGCAGTCTAGAACAGTGGTTCCCAAACTTTTCAGAATAACTTTAATGGTGGCCCCCTGTTACATACTTTTTCTACTTCTTAGGAAATTAAGTGAAGTTCATCCATTTGTTGCAGAACTATTATTCTCACTTTTTAGAATCCCAGTTCTTCAGATCTGTGTTTGTGAATGTTAAAGACTTTGACATGAAGAAGAAGTGGAAGGTCTGGTCGATGAGCCCCCAGAAAATTTTTCAAAAATCATGCCCTTCACTTTGGCTTAGAATGCATCTCCCAACATTAAGCTTGCCATGGACGACAAGGAATTTTGAAGTACGTGGCAAGAATTTTGCAATATACAGTACGTGGAAGAAAGTACCTTGGTCAGACAACCTTTAGTTTGACTCAGACTGACTCCAAATTGATTTTCTTTCATACGCTGTTTTTTCCGCATATCAGTATGTAGTATGCCATCGGCAATTTGAGGTTATCTCCTATTAGATGCTAGATGCAAATCCCATTTATTCAATAGTACTAAATATACTTTCACAGAGAAATATCAACAGAGTTTGAAAGCATAAGTTTCCCGTGTTGTCGAGGTTTATAGATTAGCGCTAAAATGACCTACAAGTCTAAAAGTACGCGGCTTTAAAGCTTGCAAGCTTCAGAAGCTTCTCGTGAACCCCACTTGAGAACCTCTGGTCTAGAAGTATCATATTTGTTGCGTTTAAAAGTTCGTCAGAGAGAGACAAGAATTCGCTGACTGCTTTCTATCGATTACCAAATAGGACTGACTTATGTTCTACACAATACAAGAGGTTCTGCACGTCAATTAGTGCCCACTAGGGCCAGGGGTATGATGACAGCTATGGAGTTAACTCAGTCATTACACCATTCCCCCTTAACTTAGTGGATGGCATACTTTCCAAACCACAAAGGGGGTTGAATGTTTTGCCTCAAACGGTCTGGGCGAGTATATTGATGACTGCCCTGCCCAGGATTCATTTCCACCCGATAGGCAGGGGTATCACCCTCAGCAAAACTGATGTCCATAGACTCTGGCACTTGGGAAACTGTGACCCCCTGGCTTAAAGAAACAACACACAACATAAGGTTGTCGTGATGGGCAATCATTTCCTTACCAACCTTTGAGGATATTCTATAATTAACCGCTTGCCTGGACAAGACCTCATATGGTCCAATCCATCTATCTCCAAACTTACATGACTTTCCATGATATTCTAAATTTTCATTTCTAAAATCATATTCTAAACTTTGATATTCTAAGCCTTGATTTCTACGCATTGTAAACATTGTAATTTAACAAGTTGTGTAAACATTATAATTTAACATTGCGATTGTACTTAATATTGCAAAAAAAACTGTGATAATCTAAAGATTGATTTCTGACCTTTGTTATTCTAAACTTTGTTATTCCAAGCTTTGATATTCTAAATACTAATTTCTGAAGTTTGATATTAAAAATTCTGATATTCTAACCTTTGATATTCTAAACTTTGAATTCTGAACTTCTATATTCCAAACTTTGATAGTCTAATCTTTGATATTCTACGTGTTGATATCTGAACTTTAGTATTCTATACTTTGATATTCTAAATTTTAATACTCTGCACTTTGATTTCTGTATTTTGTTATTCTACACGTCTACAATCTGATATTTTTAACTTTCATTTCTGAACTTCGATACTGTAAGCTTTGATCTTCCAAACTTCGATACTCTAAACTTTGATTTCTTAATTTTGTTATTCTACACTTTGATATTCAAAACTTTTTTATTGTAACCTTTGACTTATGAACTTTGATATTGTAGATTTTGATATGTTAAAGGTTGATATGCTAAATTTTGATATTGTATTTTTATGGTTATCGTCACAGACGCATTTACCTGGGGAGTGTAGGGGTGCAACACCCACAGTATTGTCGAACCATTCGTTAATTCCGCGTTGTTTCGTACCATTTCGTAAATTCTGCAATAATTGTTCTTTGTATTGATATGACTATTTTTAAGTTAAGGCTTTAGATTTCTACAGCAAAGCAATAAATGATAATGAAAAATGGGTGGGATTTCATTATTCTAGAATCTGAAAGGTGTGGTGCACAACATCCTTCATAATCCTACATCCCACAACTAAGTATTCTCTAACTTTTGTCCCTGGATATGGTTGCAGGTATTGCTATGGATATAGCTATGGTTGTGATTAAAGTGATGGCTATGTGCCAATACAATGATCTTGCTGTACCTATAGATATTTTCATAGGTAAGTTTCCAGCTCGACTCTGCTCTACTATAGAACAAATCATTTAGAAAGATGTTAAACAACATGGGCCCATGGAACAAGCCATCGGGGAAACCTACCTTGACATTTCTATGCAGGGCTTCAGATGCCTCTTTCATGGTCCAACATCATCTCATCCGACACCATAAACGGGACTACCTTTACCATTATGGGTTGCCCAGTGGTTTTTCCTAGTTTTCAAGATATCAACTAATGAAAAGATGTTGGACATGAACAAATGAAGTTTTGTCTCTTAAATTCATGAATATGACCCGTGACCACGATAACCGGGAACAATTAAGCCCTATTATGGCTTACTTAATAAAAGATACCATTTCAGTGCAAACTGGAGCGACTCAATGATTTCAAGTAACCGTAAACTCATTGGTACAAACTCTACAAGATGGCATCATTAGTTTATGATAGTTAATACCACGTGACACTATGCAAAGGCTATATTTAGCA
This sequence comes from Cassiopea xamachana, assembly GCA_900291935.2. NCBI lineage: Eukaryota > Metazoa > Cnidaria > Scyphozoa > Rhizostomeae > Cassiopeidae > Cassiopea > Cassiopea xamachana. Next base: position 23,144 of record OLMO02000277.1, read on the forward strand.
TTAGGATCTCTTTGTGGGTCTAAAAAGTCAATATAGTTCACTATAACAAAATAACGATTCAATATAACGACAAAAAGTTAATAGGCATAATGATACAATTTAACCCTTAGTAATAATGTCCTTGAAATAAGGGGAAGGATTTCCTTCTATCTTCGATAACAAGATTTTAGAACTGAGCCTTACAGGGAGCCAAATATATAAAATAATTCCTTGTACACGCCTAAATGATTGCTTACGATTAATAGATCACTATAAATACAACTTCTAGCTAAAAAGACTAGAAGTGTAAACAAAATGATTGGAAAAAATATCGTAGAACCCGAATGATGAACATAATGGTCAAATAGCCGACTGTGCGTCAGGGCACCACGTGTGTCCACTAGAGTCCCAGTTGATTAACTTCAGATTTGCAAAAGAAAAGTACATTCATAGGAGTAAACAAAATCAGAAATTTTATCAAATAACTTTCACTATAGAATCATATTGATGCTGACAACTTTAAATCCTCATTACCAATTAGGTTCCACGATTTTCAAGGTCCTTTACTTTATAAATTCTAACAATCCAATGCTCGGTTGTATAAGCCTCTTCAACAACATCCAACTCAAACTCCTGCAGACAAAAACATGTGATAAGGAAATGATGATATTTCAGATTTGCATGACAATATGATCAAGATCTCATCTCAGGACAAGCAACAATTTCAATCTAAAAAACTCATCCCTCACTAACTTGTATTATGAAAGTACGGGTTCCACATCACGTGTTCCACTACCATAGGCTTCGTCCACATCAAATCATCCAGATCACTAACCCATTTCTCTCAAAATATATTCGAATTTATAATGATTGTAAGTATTGTTGAGATCTGATAACGATGAAAATAGGAAGAACTGCCATACAATAGAAACCCACATAAAAGAACCTAGGCTTTTCCTGAGCAGCCTGGATAGGTTCTTAAGTAGTGGATTGATATTCTCAATTCCAGCCTGTAAGGTTCTCAACAAGGTTCTTATATACAGAACATGCTTTGCATGAATTTCTGTTGTTTTCAGAACAAGAATTCTTGATGATTCTTGAGAACACTTTACTCAGAACTCTTGTATAAGAACCATGTCATATGTTGTCCAGCTTGAAAAGTGTAGACAGCTTATGAAAACTTCTACTCATAAACTTTTAAAGCAACAGCATGAAATCCATTATATAAGAACCATCCCTATTTCAGCCTTTGTGGGGCTCTTATTTAAGAGGTTCAAACAATGAAATTTCAGCCTTAAGGTTATTGTAAAAACATGTTCTTTTATCCGGGTTTCTACCGTATTTAAGTTTCATCTAAATCACCACTCTAATTGTTTATCAGCCAATTAAAATTTACAATTTTCGTTTATAGCTTCCCCAAAGAGAACTTTTCACTTGAAAAGCTACACAGATCTACAGCTTCATATCAAGAAACCTGGAAACTAGCCCCGAAACTTCTCAAAACTAATCGATCATAGGCTATTGTTCTATTGTTGCTACTGTTCTATTCAAGCTATTGTTCTATTGATGTCTTCCATTGTTGCTAACCAGAGCAAAGTTTAAAGCTTCAAATCCACTTGGCCAGATAGATATAGCAAAACAATTCTTTCTCCCGTGTTTCGTACATCTCATCCTTTTATAACTTAAAAATTGACATGGGTTTCCTTCTAAGGGTTTACGGTCTAGATCATTTGACATGGAATGACCCCCTTGGTTATCTGAAAGAGCACATGGCCGCTACTACATTCCAGATGTTTCAGGAAGGGCACCAAATCAAGGAATACAATCATTTAAGCGAGGCGCTAATTAAAAAAATACAAAATGGAAGTGACTAAAACTTGAAGTTATAACTTCTCAATTATAGTGATATTAACTATTACTGAAGTAAATAAGGGCATTTATTTCAAAAGCTCTGTTTAACTCGAGGCGTATATTGGAAAGTGAAGTTTACTTGCAATTAGGTGTAAGAACTACAGTACTTGACATGAGCATACCAAACTTCCCAATTAAAGTAATTTACACTATGACTGAAGTAAAACATGTATATTGTCTTTTCACTTCTTCCACTCTTAGAAAGTATGTGATGGCCGAATCTGTAGAGATAATAGTTATCCAAATGAGGGCCCATTTTCTGGATGTGGTGGGCGCTCATCTAAGCAAAGGCACCCAAGCCACCAAGAGGTAAGCTCGTTCAAGGGGATCCTTGCTTAGGCTGGGGCACTCTTTCAGAAAATTAAGGTATTATTTTACTTCAGCCTCACTTTCACATTCCTTTTAGTATTGTATATGAGCTCCACATACACGCCACTGTATGAAACTGTTATTGAGGCTATGTTTACACGGGGCCGGCTAAATATTTGCCCGACCAAATATTTGGTCAGTTGGAGAGGCCAACCATGAAAAAGGTCACTTAGGCATTGCACTTACAAGAGGCCTGTCAGTCAAGTTCGTGACATGTGCGAAGTGCCAATGATCCAAAACTATTGTAAACAAAGGTAGCATCCTTCTTACTTCCTCTCATTCAAACAAATAAGTTTGCAAACATGAAAAATTGGCATACAAAAGAAACAGAAAGTGAAATGAATTATATTTGGGCTGATGACGCCATATGATGGAAGTTATCTGAGAGTATAGTAACCATCGAAGCAATGGCATCAGAATTTAAATCAATCTACGACATCATTCACCCACGCTTTTATTTATCGATTAAAAGTTGAGAAACGTAAAACAGCAAACCACTAGTAACTTGCTTGGAGCGAAAACACATGTAAAAAAATCTGTCATTTACTAAAGGCCTCTTAATCGCATATTGATACCCTCTTTGTGGTACCGTGCAAACATTCGGACGGCCAAAGCCGTTCACACGGGGCCATTAGTGAACTTGACCTGCCAAGTTCTAAAGAAGGTCGCTTTCCTAAGCGGCCGAATATTTGCACACCTAAGTGACCTAACTTGAGGTTGGTCAGCCAGCCTCGTGTAAACGTTACGCCTAAGTGGCCAAATATTTGACCGTTGGCCCCGTTTAAACACTGCCTCAATGTCTCTCACTCTCCTAAATGTCTAATTCCACCCAAAACAACCTAAATTCAAATGAAAACAAATTAGAAGAGGAAATAAATAAGACCACCTTGTTGCCAATTTCTGCATTTCTTACACGGTCGTAGCCACTAGGTTTGCCTAAAATAAACATTCGCATTACTTAGAAATCAATTCTTAGCCAATCACAAATCTAAGCATAGGGATCTGATGGAAACATTGCTTTCCCATCTTTGGTACCTTTTGCAACAACTTACTCGTGTATATTTCAAGACAATTGATTTATATCAATTTAAATAAAAAATTGCTCAAATCAAAAACAGGATGTTCAATACGAAGTTAGATAAAATACAAAATTATGCTTGAGAGATTTCAATCTACCTTGCTCAGTATAAACAGATCCAAATCGGTAATAGCACATTTTATACATCAGACAGTTAAGAAGAGTTTGCGAGCCTTCTTTATCAATTCGAAATTCTCCTGAAGGAGTATAATAATCATGTTCCTTAATGTGTTTTCCTTTTTCAGTACTTCCACCAATCCGAACCATCCATAAAAACTTGTTTATATCTGCAAACAAAACAAAGAAAATAATACTCAAAATGCAACGAAACAGTTCACATTGTCATCAAGAGCAGTTAAGAAATTTAATGCAATTCACAAGAAATAACATGTGAATTTAACAAAATATGCAATAATGTGAGTATTTTAAGGCTGATTTGTGCACAAATCTTTCAGGCTAAAAAGCAAAATTTAGATAGTGACTTGACGATGTTGATCAACATACACAGTAACCCCTTATAGCAGTCGTCACCGACCCTTTTGTTGCCACAGACAGTTTAATGTTCGACAATATTTCGGCAGCCCGGGAGATGGGTCGTAATAGGTTCAAACTTCCAAGCAAACTTAGTGAAGTGCATGTTTTCATCAGAGCGCTAGGTTACGTAACCGTGATTCACGTGAAGAGTAACATAAATATGTTTTGTGCGGCCCAGTAGCAATTGATTCACTATCCGGTACTAGTCCACGGTCAGGTTGTTGAACACTGTGCTATAGTATACACGTTAAAAACGTATTTTCTAATTCTGTTTTAAGATAGCAGAAATTATATAAGAAGTTGATCCTAGGGAGACGGTTTCGTATTCCAGTGAATAAACATTTATACTTTTTTCAAGGACTTATCTGCCAACACACGGGCAAAACTAGCCAACACTTCAGCAACATCTATGCTTTTCCCATCTTGCTCTATATGTTGAACAGTTTGACCAAAACTTCTGGCTTTTGTTTAATTTTGTTCCTTGCATCTTGTGTTATACTTGATCCTAAAGCTGAGGCCATGCAACAATAATGCAACTCCTTCAGAGAAAGAAAGTTGAAATCGAAGGCTCTATTAAGTTGCCACTAAGGAAATCTGTTAAATTATTCAGAATTGCAGAGCGTGTGACTTCCCTTCATACAGTGATACCCAAGTTGTTCATAGAGGTAAGAAACATGACGTCTATCTTCTAGCATGCTATTCTCACAATAACTGATGGCCCCTGCTGTCTGTAATGACCATGGACGATTGTATCCTAAGTTATAATTTTATAGCTGTCTACTCTGCTGGAACAGTACCTCCTGCTGTGATTGCAGAGACCGATGCGTGAGTGGCAGTCTCTATTGCACTCGACACACCAATAAATGGACTCTGCACTGCAAAAAATTGTCCAGCGTTGGCGTTGTTAGGATTCAAACTTAGGGGTATGATATGGAGGACAAGATGCTTCCCAAGCAGCATGTCCCCCTCTCCATGATGCTGATGGATCCAAAGGTATAACAGGGCAGCTATAGTCTGGCACAAGTGGCATCGCATGAGCTGCCAGAATGATGTCGAATACAACAGTAGACTGCCTTAGGGACTCCAACTCACATCTTTTCTCAGAGCTGACTCCCACAGCTTTTCCTATGCCGCAAAAACTAACAAAACCTGACTTATACAGTGTGATTTAAAAAATGGATTTCACAAATGCTCTAGCTTATGCAAATTTCCGACCATAAAATCCAACTTATGCATAGAAAAAATAAAGTGCTTTTAGCATGTGGGCCACGACCGTGCATATTTTTCAAACTTGTGAAATGACCGGCTATGGCAAATCCAACCTACACAAGCTTGACAGTATGCTGTTGTCTTTTCAAACTTTTGAAATGACCGGCAATGTTAAATACGACCTACACAAGCATGACAGTATCCTGTTGTGTTTCCCGACTATGTGTCAACTTCGCATAATTCGGACCAAGCATATCATGATTCTGATGTATTACAGAAAGATTACAAGGTCCAACTAATTCCTACCAAAGTGTACTAAAATAATTCTCATAATCCAGATCTCTTAATCCAGATACATGCATAAACCGGACGAAATACAAATAAAAGAGTGTAATTGGCATTTGGAGAGACACATTCGATTTTATTAATCTTACCATCTGAAGCATAACCAACAAGACCACCAAATATAACGAGAACATAGTCCACATCCAACTCACGCATGATTTCATACGCCTTATCTTCAGTAGATGACATTGCCTGGCCAACTCTTGAAATGTGTGTGTTATTCCACGTGTTATTATCGACAAGTATTGTTCTATTTGCCATTGCAGTTATTTGGTAACCATAATCCCACCATGACATCACTTTCGAGTTCTGAGAAATTCGAATAAAATGGCAATATCATTTGATAATAATAGTCATCAGTGTTGTTACAATCAGTACGCAGATATCATTTCACCTCTGCTAAACTTTGAAAGGATTTGATATCTGTAAGCTTCAAAGTTGCAGTGACGTAAATGAAAGCAAAGATATTTTCATCGGCTTGTACACATCAGCCTACATCTATAATACTGCATTAGCAAATATTGCAGATACCAAGTAAAACATTGTCAATTCGGTATCAAAAACAAATTCGTTGTCAGATAGCAAGGTTGCGAATAACCTATGAACTATGAAACTACCTCAGGAGTGTTCTGTCTTAACCAATAATAAGCTTCTCTGAAATCATCAAAAATGATCCGTGATCCATCATGCTGTCTTGCTGATAACACAATTGAAGGTGAAGAGTATGCTTCTGAAGTAACCTAAAATATAAACCAAATGACCAAGTGTCAACAAATTACAATAATCATGCATCGTATTATCTCAAATCCTGTCTACTAATATGAAAATAGAGGAATGGTTTTTATATTAGGCACCTTAATAAATAAGAAATGCTACTGCATTTCCCTCGTACAGAAATATTATCCACCATTTGCCACAACACCCTTCTACTTGATACACCTACTTTAGAAGAGATCCTCTTAAGACTGGCACTTATGCAACCCATTCCCATATATACGCACATACACACAGATATAACTACTGAGCACCCAAAAAAACTAGATAAACAGATATATAAATAAATATATAAGTGCATAAAGTAATAAACACACACGTAAATAAATGGATAGATACATAAAGAAAATTCCAACAAACAAAAATAAACATCTATGGACACAAAAACACAATATTTGATGATTTGATCTCTGATGGTACTACCCTACATAAATAATATATTATCATTATCATTTCAAAAATTTCACTTCAAGAGTTTTCAAGGAACTTCTAAGTTTTCCAGGAGTATTTTCCAGGAGGTAAATTGCGTTCCAGGAGCTTCAATGAGTAGTGTGTACCCTGCTATGGACAAGTTTTAAACGGTTCCACAAGTTGTCATAGGGAAGGAATTACCATCCAAATCACTATTTTTGTTAACTTACTTTCGCATGTATTCTCCACTGGCTCAGATATATTTGATGGGATTATATTTGATTCTGCCTTTCTAAACGGGCACAGAAGAAAATTGTTCCTGAGCCAAGAGAGCATGCATACCAGTTCCACAAGGGACAGTTCCAATGGTTGCCATGTAAATGTAAAGATTATCTGAACTTTTTTGCGCCAAATAGGAGGGGAGCCTCAAATTCCAGATTTTTGAAAATTCCACCACCTATTTCCATTTATCAAATACCCCCCAACTAAGTAATTTTGAAAAAAATTCCAACCCCCTCCCATATTGCTAACCCTAAGAATTCAAAGTTATAAAAAGGATAAGTAAGTAAAACACATTGACTTTGTGAATGCAAATCAATAACAACAACTAAGGAATTCAAAACAAAACATTTACCTTATAAATGTACAATGTTAAAAACTAACTACTATAATTTTGAAATGTTTGGGATCCCATACTATCAATTGAACGTTGACTCCCCCCCCCACAAATAAAAACCCCCCAAATTATACATTTTAGCAAAAATACTAACCCCCCTGCTTATTAAACCCCCTTCTATCCGGTGCCAAAGAGTAGCAGCTATCAAAAGATTCCATTTGGGACCGTTCCGTTTGACTTTCATGTAAACAGAGTCTAAATTACTCCATTCTCCAAACGCACATAGAAAGAAGGTTCACAATTTTAAATAAAGGCTGCCATATAAACTCACCCACGTGCAATGGAATGCATATGAAATCAGAAAAAATGTCATTATGAAAACCATGCCAATAGACACTTCATTCTTGATCGGATAAGAATTGTCTCCTACTTTCTTTGATTTCTTCTCACTAGCTGGCTTTGCTGATACATCAATATTCTGCATTTTTAAAAACACACTTAAGTATAAGGGAGGAGAACAAAAATATTGGAAACATAACTCAACAATAAGAAATGAGATCTTATATCAACAAAGCACATTCATGAATAGACAAATGAAAGTGGAATACCTTCATATATGTTGACAATATTGATGAAATTCCAATACCAGACAATATGCATGCAACTGGAGCCAAAACAAGCATTAGACGCACCATTACGCCCTAGACACAAACAGTTCATTAACAACTATTCAATTAATATAATCTCAATCTAAAAAATCAAGCCATGCACATGTTCTCTCCTTTTAAAGCCAGTACTAACATCCAAAGCAACTGCAAAAATGGTACATGTTATGGAGCAAAGACTTTAAGTAAATTCTAAACCTGACACAGGTCTATGAAATTAAGAGTAACATAAACAACAAAAATCATACCGCAAAATAGATGCTGGTGATTCCATACATGATGATAAAGATATTAGCATCTGTGAGTCTAACAAAACAGTAGTAAAGTCCAACTGGAAACATGAACACGTGCAATTGTAAATCAAAATAAAAGGAACACCAAGTTGTTGGCTGATGCTCTGAAACTGATGCAATTATAGGTATATTATTCTTTGCGTAAGACGGATCAAGCAGTGAGTAAAACCTCCCGGTCCATGGTGAAATCTTTCCAGTAACAGTCAAGATTGCACCTAACACCAAAGCTGCAGTAATGCCAACTATAACCAAGCTTCTGAATAGGATTTCAAAATATGAGCCAGAAAGTCTGTATTTAAGATATTCAACAAATGCATATATCTGGCAAAGTCCAAACACACCAAAAGCCTAAAATTTAAAAATTTCGATTGACATAAAAAAGAGAGAAACAGTGGGCACACACCAAAGAATGAGACTCATTCAAAACACGGAATTCACTACATGTAAAACATGGAATAAACTGCATGCAAAATATAGAATTGACTGCATGCAAGATGTAGACATGAATGCATGCAAAACATGGAATTGACTGCGTCCAAAATATGGAATTCACTACATGTAAAACATGGAATTGGCTCCATGCAAAATATGGCATTGAATGAATGCAAAACAAGGATTTAATCCATGCAAAATATGGAATTTACTACATGTAAACATGGAATTAACTGCATGCAAAACATGGAATTGACTACGTGCAAAATATGAAATTAACTGCGTGCAAAATATGGAATTGACGGCATGCAAACATGCAACTGGCTCCATGGAAAACATGGAATAAGTATCTTTCACATGTTACATAACAATTACATAATCTTAACTCTGAGTGGCTGGTCTCACTTGGAGGGCAAGTAGAACGAGTGAAAAAATTATGGCCTACGATAACAACGCTTGCTTCTGTGACAGTCATAACAAGAATGGTAAATGTATGTTATATTTGTGGAGCAAGAGCCAAAACTAGCTCCAACGTAGGCTTTCATCGCCTTCTCTTACGCCGTAAGAAATGGTGATTTTGGAAAGAAAGCAGTCACAACAGCAGCAGACTAGAGATGTTCTCTTAACGTTTGCAGATGTATGTGCAGAGCAATGTCTTCAACCCATCCCAAATCCACTCACAATATTAGCAAATGTGTGTGAAAACAGCAAGACACTACAGATAAATGGTGTGAAGACTGTTCTTAATGAAAGTTCGAAGGATTGCAATCAAAGTATCCATAGCACTGCGCGTCTTCAAAAGAAAATTGAAATTGTTGTTTTTTAAGATCATGCATGTGTCCACCTTTGAACAACTGGTAAGATGATTCACGAAGTGAAGAGTCTCTACTGGCAACTTCATCTGCTACAAATACTTCAATGAAATAATTTACAATTTCAGACATTGTGAAACTATTTAGCGTTTTCGCAATTTCTGGGTACAAATAGCATATTTACTATGAAACAAAATTGTTATTCTCGACGAGGCGAAGAATCTGTTTTCCCGCCGCTTGCCCTCCAAGTGAGACCAGCCAATCAGAAGGTAAGATTACGTAATGGTCATGTGACATGTGAAAGTTGGTTATTGGTTCCATGCAAAACATGGAATTCACTACATGTAAAACATGGAATTAACTGCATGCAAAACATAGAATTGACTGAATGCAAACTATGGAATTGACTGCATGCAAAACATGGAACTATCTGCATACAAAACATAGAACTGACTGCATGCAAAACATGGAATTAAATGCATGCAAAATATGGAATTGACTGTATGAAAAGCATGACATTGAATGCATGCAAAACATGGAACTGAATGTATGTAAAGCATCGAATTGAATGTAAATAAAAGATGGAATTGAATGCATGCAAAACATGGAATTAAATGCATGCAAAATATGGAATTGACTGTATGCAAAGCATGACATTGAATGCATGCAAAACATGGCATTGAATGCATGCAGAGCATGGAACTACAATCATTGCCAAAAGTAGTTGGAACGCAGCGGAAAATAGCTGTGAATGTACTATGTCATTCCTTCAAAGGCCTACTTAATAAATCACCCCATAGATGAAAACAATAGCCCCCTCCCCCCGGACCAATGTTGCCTTTTGAAGATAAGACATTGTGTAGGACGAATAGTACCCCAATGCTAAGTGATAAACCCACATCTCAAAATAGATCAACATTGTATGGGGGAGGGGGAGGCAAAGTGCAGAAAAGTGCTAGAATTTTGCTATTCGTTCCAACACTTTTCGCAACCATTGTAGCTGCATGCAGAACATGACATTGACTGCTTGCAACTATAAATCAGTGGCAAATTTCTGCATTTCTCAATCTATGCAAAACTCTCAAACTATGCATAATCAACTGTATTTTCTCTATTGAATGCCGCCCTCTGTTGAAACAGCGCTGCATTCGTTTGAGAAAATACGGTATGCGGAAAAGTAAAATACTCACGGCCATGTGTTCACTCGACTGCACTGGCTGGAACCCAACAAATGAGATTTGCATTGATAAAATGGTACCCAGGCAATACACCTACAAAAACAACACCACAAAATAAATTTATTTTATTTCCCGTAATGGCTTTCATAACTAACAGAATGTGGGAAAAGCCCCTCTGGTTCTCTTGCTTGCCTCCAGCCACAGTTTCCTAGCTATCTCCCCCATCCAGAAATGTACCCTCTACCGTTAGGCATCTCTGGTCATATGGGCACATTGTACCATCAAAGAGCAGAAAAACTTACTTCCCAAAAACAGACATAAATTGTGAAAGAAATTGTTCCGAAAAGCTCTATAGCTAAAAACTACTGGTATAGTTTTCATGAGGTGTATCAAACATCTTCAAGTACTGAACGCATCAACGCAAGTAAACAGTGGCGAAGCTAGAGGACATGCTTGTCATGCATTGCATGACTAATGCTATTCTGGAATATCACTTTTATTTGAAAATTCCATCAAGAAATTGTTCTACAAAAAGAAGCCCGCTGTACAATGTTAAGGTTTATAGCAAAAAGCCGTTTAATTTTGTTTTTACTGATGACTTTAGTTGACTCTGGATGCTCGAAGTTAGAGCTGAATATGGGTTGCATTCGATTCGTGATAACATTTGCAAGTCATTATTATTATAATCACGTATGTCACGCACTTTAGAAAGCTGCATGACTAGAATGATGTCATAGCAAAATAGAGTGCTTTTATTGTGCATATCTATAGCTAAACACCAATAAAAGCTCGGGACGTCACCCCCTAGACACGTGGTATCATGCACTTTGCAGAATGCGTGATTTAGTAATTAAACGAAAGCACTGGGTACTAACTTGCGATTTTCGATCTGGCCTAGCTGTAATCGAGAGGCTATAAGAATTATATTCTACGTTATTTGTTATGGCTCACCTACGTGCGCAAGAAATTGTCACAAATAGAGATTTTGTATCAGAATTGATCCTTAAATTCAACGGTTAATTGTTCAACAGAATCGCCCCCAACCGAAGCTTGACATTCAAAGCCATGGAAGAGCGTTTCGTCACCTGTGGTATGAGAGACAGATTGGTTGTGTGGAATTGAAGTAAACTAAGGTCTGTTTTGCTGGCCATGCTTACTTTTTAAATCTGGATTTTCTTTTTCATGGACCATAGTAGGCTATAGAAACATGCAAGGTTTCCTCTCAGATTCCTAGCCTTTTTTGATGTGAGCTCAGACGGATCACCTCCAGCTATCTCTAGTGTTGTGAGGCAAACTTTGAGGAAGTATGGAGACACACTGAAAGATAAACTCATCATGCAAACCTATGATGGAAAATCAATGATGCCTAGCAGTATTTCTGGGCTTCAACGCTTCTTCGTGAGGACTACCCTTTTTAAAAGTATGAGCTCTAAAAGAAAGGAGCTTGTTAGGAAACATGGTATTGAGATACTACAGCCTGGAGGAACACAATGGTTCAATCATTCACTTACAGTAGGTGTGATTTTTGAAAACTGCTTTGCAATCTATAGTTGAAAATCCACAACCTTGGGATGATTTTACTCTTTAAATGTCGAGTGGATTACTGCAGCAGCATAATGGCTTTCTCTTTCATTTCTTAATTGCCCTTTTTAGCAAAATTTTGCAGCATAATCTAATCTTGACATGATTTTGTAGAACAGAAAAACAGATCCTAGCTATGGCATTGGAAAGATAGTTAGTTTTCTTGACATCCTTCGTGAATTGAGGTCAAATAAGTCCTATAAGGAGTTTTTTGCTACAGTAGTTCAAGTAGTTGGTGAGCCAGCCAAAAGCAAGGTTGGGTATGAGGCACAATTATAGAAGACTTTTCTTTGAAGTCATTGATAATGTTTCTGGTATGCTACAGGAGCGATTTCATGATCTTAAAGACTTTGCTTTTCTAGATCTAGTCAATCCCCATTGTTTCATTAATTGGAAGAATAGTGTCCCTGCTGAGACGTTGGAGCTATTGGAAAAGATATATGGTCCTCACATCAAACTTTCTTTGCTTGAACAGCAACTTTTGTTTATTCATAGAGATTCTGATTTCCATAAAGCAAGTTCTCAAGAGCTATTAGATTACATCAACAATCTCAACTTGCAATCATGTTTTTCAGAGGTTTTCAAGCTTCTGTTATTAAATGCAACAATTGCTATATCTTCCTTATCAGTAGAAAGGTCTTGTCATGCTTGAAGAGAATTAAAACCTATTTGAGAAATAGGATGGAGCAAGATCTCCTTGCATGCTTGTGTTAAATATCTGTGCAAAGAAACATATTGCAGAGCTAGAAAATATAAGTCTGCTGCATACCTTGATTTTAGATAAATTCATAGAAAAGCCAAGAAGTCTTAATTTTGTATTCAAATAATCTTACATTTTTCTGATATGCCATATCTAGATATTTAACACAATGATTTTATCATATTATGTGCCAGATGGATTCTCATTCCTAACTTGAATTATTCTGATAGAAGGAATCCAGTAGAATCTTTAGTAGAACATCTTACATTTTCTTTGTGCTTACCATTCAAGGAAGCTCCAATTACTCCCTTATGTTTCATGCAAATTAGTAGCTCATTTTATATAATTACTATTTGTCATTGGAATTTTATAGTATGTAGTTTTGGGGAAAGCCCTATAGTCATTGGGGGGGAAGGCATTTTGACCATTTGACCAACTAATGTTACTAAAAAAAGAAATACTGTGACCATTTTTCTTAACAGCATGGTCAAATTTTTACCAATTTTCTTTCAGTTTTGAAAATATTGGGGCATGCTGCCCCCCATGCCTTTCATAAGCACATCAATGAACTGTGTTATAGATTTTGAGGATTAGATAGAGCAAGTTGGGGAGGGTGGGGTAATAGAAAGCTTCTTGTGTTTCTGGCATGTCTGAATGGATCTGGAACAATACTGCTATTTTCTTGTCAGCTATGTCCTTGGACATACATAAATCAATGGAAAAGTCAGCAAACGGAGGAAATGTCATTACTTTGTTGGAAGCCAAAGAACATATTCAGGTTGCTTACCCCCAATTTCTTCATTGCCATGGAATTGGTGGGGCTCCTTAAGCCTAAATGGAAACTCAAGCAAGAGGCAAACCCTTGGCGTGGGACTTGAGCTTAACTCAATATCCTACATTGAGAACTAATTTGCCTTGGCAATGGTAGTTTGAGCTCCATGCTGCACCTGAGTAGTAGATAGTAATCAAATATACTGGCATTAATGTAACCAAGGAGAATTGGCTGATTACTCATACTGCTTGAACAGGATTGCATTGCGCGTGCGAGATCGTATTTGCGCATGCGCAATGTATTTTGCATGACCAACTCGTCAGAGCTAGCTTCGCCACTGCACGTAAACGTTTTATATTTTGTGAGAAAGTGTTTTTGGCTCAGTTCTGAAACTTTCTTAACATTTTCACAATTCCGATATCAAACCTTTATGCAGACTTTCTTAGAAAAAGCATTTGAGGTCCCATGAATGTACATTAGTGGAAAGTGAAAAGCGCCATGTGCACTTGAACTGATGATAAAGCTTAGTAAACACAAGAAGTTCAACTGCTACAGGGCAACCAACATAATATGTATGAAATTTTTTACACGGATAAATCAAGATTTAAACACATGCACACACCTATAAATTGTCTGAGGTCTGAAACATTCAGCACTTAACTTTCTTGACTTTTTGTGCAGCTGAGTACTACTTTCTTATAGACCATTTTCTTAAAAACCTTTCCGTTCAAGGTGCGCTATCACAAGCACGCTCCTTAACACGCATAAGGTGAGGTGCGCGTTTCATCGTGTACCTCGATCATGAAAATTGACTAGATCACACAACGTACAAAGTAACCAGCAAATTAAATCGCATGCATCGATGCAAGCTCTTGCCACGAGGTGCGCAATCGGTCCCACGCCTGCTAAAAACTTTATGGAGAGGCCTGGTGTTCATCGTGACTACGTATAAGACATGCATAATTGATCCATTTCTTAAAACCATAATGTCAATGATGTACTTAATTTGCAACTTGTAGGCAAATAGCTTACCTATTCTACAACAGCTTACCTACTTGTTTGCAGTGTGTAAAGTTGTCTATTAGTTACCAAACAATTCATTTGCATGTATGACAAAAATTCCTAACTTTTACTGACTTTCCTCAAGTTTCATTAAAATTTCCTGGCATTTCCTGGTTGTTCTTAAAACGAAGTTTTTCCCCATTTGTCCTGAAAGCATGAACCCCATAAGATATCACGTGTCAAAGACAACAATCAGTGATTGCAAATAACCAATTTAACTTACTGTGCTGTAAGCAACATACACTCTGTGTGAAAATCTTCCAGTTATCATTAAAATCAGCACATGTAATGGGATTAAGTTGATCAAGAACACATATCCACCCCAAGATGATACCTGCAGATCAAATTGTATGAACATAAACCTTTAAAGAAACAACAAATTATTTACTTAACATGCATTCATGAATAACAATCGTCCTTTCTAAAAAGGTCATCATCCTAAGAACAGGCTGAACACGCCAAGAATACTCCACGAACATCCCCTAAACTTCAAACTGGAGACTGAACACTTCAAACACCTCATCAGCATCAAAAAACTATTCAAAAATCACAATGATCAATCATCCAAAACCACAATGATTAATCATACACAATCACAATGGTCAATCATAAACAATTTCTTTTGGGCCGGGAAAAGAACATTTAAGTATTCTGTTGTTGATGTTGTAAAACTGATTTGTTGTTTCGCGCCAAAAGTGCCAACAGTGGTTAAAACATGAAGAATGGGTGGAAGTGTACAGGCATATCTCATAAGAAACCTGGAAAATTATAGAGATCAAACAATGGACAATGAAAAATGGCCAGTTGTATCTTTACATTTAACAAATATCAAGAAGCAAATACTTTCCTAGAGAGGTTTCATTTATCAACGGAAGTTTCTTCATATCCCTGGGGCACTTACGGTAAATCCTCAAATGAGTTCCCACCTCCGAATAAGCCTCACCTCGTAGAATAAGCCCCCATGGGGCTTTACTCACGGGAAACGTAACTGAAGGATAGACAACATCTTATTTTATGACCCCCCCATAGTACAATAGCTATACAGAATTACTCGTTTGACTGGAAACACAAAAGCGGAAACAAAACGCGACTTTCGTGGTGGTAATGAAAACATTGCTAATGACTAATAAATTTCGTTTGCGAACAAGCATTCTCGTCATTTTTTAATTTAGCTGCTTGAGAAAATTATGTCACATTTTGATGTCAAACTTTAAGGAAAATGTCAAACTTTGAAATAAGCTCCCACATGAATAAGCCCCCATTCCCCAAATAAGCCCCCACAGAAAAATTCATTTTTGTAAATCAGTCCCTGGGAGCTTATGCGAGGATGCAAACTACCAGTAAGTCCATCATACAGCATTATTGTTTCAAAAGACAATTGTTTGCTGGTACAATCTTACGGGGGAAAACGTTACCTTTTATCCTACTTCCCCTATGATAAAAGAGGTCTCCTCCCATATGCAGGGACGCCAGAGCATACATTCAAGTGAGGGGGCTGGGATGAGTGGCAAGTTCCTATTGGAGCATGGAAATGGGTGTCAGGAGCGGATCCCTGTGAAACCTCTTCACAACCACACATCTAGATTGCAACAAAACGTTTTGAATACAAAAATACATCCTATCTTAAAGAAGGCAAGCTATGCATTGTATGACATCATACACAAGCATAAAATGCGGGGTTGCAGCACCCAGTCTCCTAGCTCTAGCATGCCTGACATCCAAAGGCACACCCATCCTTCACTACTGTAAAATCACTACAAGCTCCACTTTTGTTAACCCTCACTAGTACGTGAGGCCCGCAAAAAGCATATCGGCGTTACAACACCAATAGCAGAATACCAAAATGGTCCTTTCCCGCCCCCAAAAACATAGGTGAATTAGTTAACAAACAGAAATCCTAAGGAGACAAGAAAAGACACAGTGATGTAGAAGAATTAACCTGGGGTTATCCCTAAATATAAACAAACTTTCATGTGTGAGCAAATCAAGTTCATACTGGCAAAAGTTCATCTCAAAATGTTCTATTCATACTTCAACGTGGCTCTGTCTAATTATGGTCCATACTTCAAGGTTGTTCTGTCTAATTACGGCCCCCTTGTCATCTGCATTTTTCAACAAGGCTCATGCTTTGTTAAGATTTCATTGATGTGACTAATGATAAATTTACATAATGTTTTTCGTAGCGACTCTGCTGCTCAAGTTTTAAAGGTGCCAATTAAAAAGTGCGCACACTCTGAATAAGAGGAAGGGGTAACCAAAACAATCAACCTAAAGCGTTGGAAAGCGTACAAGAGGGGAATAACCTGCAGTTCTGAGGGGTGAAAAATCGAGCTTATTAACGGCATTCTTTAGAGCTTTACTGTCTAGGTTTTGGTTTGGCAACAATTCCAAATTGGATAAACCAACCTGAGCAAAAATTCTTTTCAAGCAAACAATTAATCCCTGACATAAATGAATGAAAATACAAATATGTGACAATTGGAAAATAAGTAAAAATGCATTCAAACTACGCAGCCGCCATACAAGAGCTTTACAATGAGCTAATACCCACCATATAAAAATATGCCAAAGCGCAAAGTGCAGACCAAGCAAGGGAGCCAGTCTTTACAGATTTGACCCAAAGCAAATACGTCAGAAGCATACAGAAAATTGCAATGCCTTCATTATCATATGAGCCAGCAACTGATCTTGAAATGTAACCTAAAGCAAATTCTCAGTTAGATCTTCAGAAGAACATTATGCAATAACAATAATATTACAAGAGAAATCAATTTCCACAAAAATTTCTTAAATTTCGTTGTTAATTATACCATTTTAAATAGCCACGTAATATTAATAAAATCATACAATAATCTTGCACAATAGTCAGATCACTTTCTAAAGTACGAAATACCTGGTACTATGGCTATTACTATTCTTCCAAAGTAAGACATACCTGGTACTATGGCTATTACTATCCCTCCAAAGTAAGACATACCTGGTACTATGGCTATTACTATCCCTCCAAAGTAAGACATACCTGGTACTATGGCTATTACTATCCCTCCAAAGTAAGACATACCTGGTACTATGGCTATTACTATCCTTCCAAAGTAAGACATACCTGGTACTATGTCTATTACTATCCTTCCAAAGTAAGACATACCTGGTACTATGGCTATCATTGAGGCTGCAATAAGCCCAGCACCAGCATCCTGAGTAAAAATATTTGTTTTACAATGAATTTCGTCGCATATATACTATTTATTGCATAGCTCTAAATCATGTGAAGCTGAATCAAATAATATGGTGGTAAAAAGTGGCCGTAAGGCAGGCCCAACTGTACTATAAATGTATTTATTCTTCATGATGTCATATTTCCGTCAGTAGTACTGCGGAGGAGCATGTGGCAAAGTTTATAAGGGAAATTCGAAGTGCTGGTAGGAAATGAGTAAGAGTTGCTAGCTTCAATCGCAAACTTATGAATTCCGACTTGTGTCAATTGACGCTTTTGTTCAATAGAAAATTGGCCATATACAGCTCGTTTCCAGCACGACGGCATGCAAGTTTACAATCTTGCAAACTGGTAACTAGTGACAAGACCCCTTAAGGCCCATTTCCACTTCATTCGGATTTCGCATTTCACATTTCGCATTTCACATGCGACTTCCGATTTGCGAACTGCTAAAACTTGCGAATCCAATACACACTTCATCTGATTAGAACGCGACCCAAGAAAACCGCTTTTGTTAAATTAACTAGTAAAATCGTCTGCTGCATATTGCTTTGGTACGGACGTCAAATCCGCCCACTGATCAATACATCCTTCATTGTACACAATAGCAAAACAACAATGTACAATAGTAAGTAGCTGAGAAAGCATGAAAAAGCTGAGAATGGGTGAGGTATTTGTACAGAGGAAGGACAGAAAAGGAGGACAACTACGTTTCATTAATCCAAGAAATGGAATCTATTTATTGAATTTTTTGCTAAAAATTTAGGGGTCAATCATTTACAACCCTGGATATCAAAGCAGGATACAGTTGGGGAGGACAGGAACACTTTTCAAAGGACAATTGGGAGTATGAAGCTTCCTGGAGAATTTGAGGGGTATGGATTGTTCTAAAGGAAAGCTCTAGAGCAAATGTTTCATGCAGATTAACTTAGAATAGCAATTAAGAAAGCAGTATTGAAATACTTCGGTAAATTTACATGGAACTTATTCCTGTAGGTAGCAATTTCGGCTCGAATTTACGTAAGAAATTTTGTACATATTTTTTAACAATTCCCGCTGTACCCAGAGTTACAAATGACTGGCCCCGGGAAGTGTGAATGTCTATTACAACTTAGAGGCCCCAGAATCACAAAATCATGCGAAAAGAGAAGCCACTTCACCCGCAAAACGCTTTGCCATTAGTTTCAACAGACTTTCACACTATGATATCTTGTAGCGGGGGATGACGTAGATAAATGTGTGCCAAACCATTGACTTCAAAAGCGTTGTTCTTCACTTGATTGTCATTGAAACCCCTGCTTGAAAGATGCTACAAGCATCGTTAGCTTCGTACATCTTCCACAAAAGCCTCTTCGAATGCTGCATGATGTAGTTTACATCGTGATTTACAAGTTAGTAGTTCCTCACTGCTACTCGCCATTTCCGAAGTGTTCCTTTTCGAGTTGAAACATTGCCTGCTTTGGAATGCAAATAATGCCTGCTTGCTATTGTGACGATAGTGCCACCTGGAGTTTGATTGGTCAGTGGATTATTGTGCGACCGAGGGCAGCCGAAGGGGAATCCACACTTGAACCTACTACGCATGCACCAACACTGACCGCCTCGGCCGAATTGTTGCATTCGTTTAAACCCGCAGACATACTCACTATGTAAATTTTTAAACGCGTGGTTTTAACTGAGAGCAGCGATGAGCCTAGAAAGCTTGAAGAAAAAGTTATGTATTTTGAAAACTCTTTCACGTATAAGAAGAATTAAACGTGTTATGAAAAGGAAACAAGTAAAACAGTTTGTAACATTTCTTCGATATTTGCGAGTGACCCCCGATATGTTTGGACATCTTTTGAGCTTGGTACAACAAAACATCGAGAAAAAAGATAAACATTTTGAAATTTTCTAATAAATTTTTTGCATCATCCCAATTCTCGATAAAATCTAATGACCTTGCCACTTCTGTCCAAGCATTTGTCACTGCATCTCTTTCCTTAAATCCCTTTTTGGATCTATCGTTTAGCACTGGAATATATCTAACAGTTTCTGACAACTTCTTTTCTTCAAGAAGTGACGATCCTTTGCTATTGCAAGCCATATTGCTATCCTGTGTTTCTCTGAAGTCCTAGCAAACTTTTTTTAGATGCATAAATATGAGTAGTAATTCAAATAAGTGGGAGCTCCGTAGGAAAAAGTCCTCAACCGCATGCTGATCAATCAATTTCTGTGTGATGAAGTGTTACATTCCGCGGCACTGCAGAACTTTAAACGCCAAGATCAAAAAAGTTTTGATCTAAGAGTTTAACTTTTTTCCAGCGCGTGCCCTCATGAATTTATACGCACTACCGGTACTCACTAGGGTTTAAGTTAAACCCTCAAGGTTCCACTTAAGCCTGGCACTCACTGGGTGCTCAAGTTAAACCCTCAAGGTTCCACTTAAGTCTGGCACTCACTGGGCGTTCAAGTTAAACCCTCAAGGTTCCACTTAGGCCTGGCACTCACTGGGCGCTTAAGTGGACGATTGATTATTGACATAGTAACAGCCAGATTGCTTGCACTTCAACCAAAGGTTTGAATTTTTTGACACTAACCGGATGATCAGTATGTGCTACTACATCCGAAGAATCAAAGAAGTCAACTAATCAGATAATCAAAGAATTTGACTACGCTCAGATAATCAAAGAATTTGACTTCTCCCGATGAATTGACTAATTTCACTCCTCCTGAATAATCAGTCAGCGTATCCGCTGACCAAATACTAAAACTGATAACCGAATATTGATTAATCAGTCTTTGTTGGGGAGCCTTAGTGTGGATGAGGTTGTAGTAGAACATTTTTCAGAAATTTCATGTGTTGAGTTTGTGTGCTATAACAGTATAATTACATCTACAAACACTTTTATGAGCAATTTAAAGCCAATTCTCTTAATGATAAATCAGAGATATGGTTCCATTATTCAAATGGATCTCAGGTCAATTCAAATAAAATGAAAGACAATAGATTGCGAGAAAAGAAAAACTTGAAGACCGAAACTATTCGCAGAAGAAAGTAAAAAATCAGTCTGGTAGTTTTCGCCAAGTACACAGCTGTGACAAATGACACTACACTTGCAATAATATTTGTTGCAAAAGCTTTTAGGAAAGTGAAAATCATCGTCATTGAGATGTTGGAAAGCTAAAATAGAATGTTATTGCATCTCTGTTGATTTAACTTCCTTTTTCCTTAAATAAATGCCAGAAAAACTGTTGCCAAAAATGTCAATGAGCCCTGTTTTTTACGGCAGAGGAATGGATTTTCTTCACGGATGGGTGCTTATTCATTATTTATTCTGAATTGGGTGGGTACTTGTTAGAGGGGGTTCTTAACTGAGGTATTAAGGTATGTGAATATTCTCTCATCTAATTTGAAATTTATATAGTATAAAATTGAATGAAAGAAAAATAAAATATTTGTTAATAAAACACGCAACTTTTCATCTGAGAAAGTACTAACCTTCAGTTCCTTTGTTAGGAAATATGTCACAATCACAGTCAATGATGAGAAAAATGGTGCCAAGAATACACAAACATTCCGTATTTCAATGGTGATATGCAGCAGATGCATTGCATGATAGAACAAGGCAGATGTTATCATTAAACCTGCAAAATAAAAGACATACTACTCACAGTTTGTTGATTTGTCAATAATGAATGCATAAACCAATTAGAGGAGTTGTGACAAAGCGGATAGAGCATTGGTCACACCATCTGGAGGCTGCACATCCAAGCCTCATTCTAGTATAAAAGTTGTGGCTCTTTTGTTTTGAAAAGCCAAAAGCTTGTTTTTGCTTCATGACTTTTTGTTTGCAGCAATCTGGAGTTTGTAGCTCACATTCTCATAGCTTGGAGGCCTGTAGCCAGCTATTGTTCACATTTGAGAGAAAAAGCTGATTTGCAGTTACGTAATTCAACTCTATTTCACACGTGATGATGGAAAATATTCTGTTGAAAATCTGTTTCTAGTTCTGTTAGAAAAAATGACCCTGTTAGTCTTGAGTTACAGTTGATCAGGGAGTCTACCAAATCTGGACGATGGGTTTCTTTGACAATTTCCTGACATTCCCCTTACAAATATCCTTTCTTCCCTGACATATTTCACTGTAAGTGTTATCCAAAAGAAGAAACAAATTATTGGAACCGAGCACTTCCTACACGAACCACGAGTCAGACTGCCAAGCCAAGCAAAGAAGAGACATTACATCAGCAAGTTTGCAACATTGAAACTCTGGTACTCCTTTTACCTTTCAACTATATATATTTCACAAGGATGAAAAATGATGATTTAAGTATGTTGCACCACTCTTGGATGTTAATGAAAAGGGTTAGATTTTCCTAACATTCCCCTGACATAGCAAAAAGGACCAAATCCAAAGGTCCTGGTCACTAATCTCTTTACAAACACATTTTCAAAAGGCACTGGTCACAAACCCTTTTACAAAACACAGTTTTAAGAGGTACTGGTTACTAACCTCTTTTCCAAACACATTATAAAGAGGCAGTGGTTACAAGCCCCTTTACAAACACATTTACCAGAGGTCCTGGTCACTAACCCTTTACAAACACATTTTCAATAGGTGCTGGTCACTGATCCCTTTACAAACACATTTTCAATAGGTGCTGGTCACTAACCCTTTCGCAAACACATGTTCAAGAGATACTGGTCTCCAACCATTTGCAAACACATGTTCAAGAGATACTGGTCTCCAACCCTTTTGTAAACACATTTTCAAGGGATACTGGTCACTAACCCCTTTACAAACACATTTTCAAGAGGACATAGTCACTAGCCCCTTTACAAACACATTTTTAAGATGCAAATTACTTTATTTTCACAGTTGCAGCATCCTGTAACAAGATAGTATCAAACAGTACCTTGCCCATTTATGCTCATAGCAGTCTCTCAATGGTTTATCAGCAATTCATGTGAATCATCAAGCAGTCATGGTGTTGGTTTCATCATTGAAAATACTGTTCAAGATATATTCATTCAAACATATTGCCTGACATTCTATTCCTCAATAACGTTTAATCTACATCATAAATTTAGTTGTGCTGACACTTCAATCATTAACTACATATAGACTTGTAACCAGCTTACCAGGATAGATTGTTCCACCAATTATCCTTCCAAGAGGATACCAAACTTGATCATCAAACCAATTGTGAAATTGATAAAAACCTTCCTCTGCCAGAAACTTTGTTGTTCTGAAGTTGAAATAGCTACAACCAAAAAGTTCTATTACAGCATTTGATAAACCAGTATTTGCAAACGAATGGCATTGCTAAGATCATTGAATAATACAAAATAAAACATATATATGTTATAAATCAGCACACCCAAATGTAAATATGAAGGTACTTAATGCAAAATATGGTGCTTTTCAATGATTAAATCATGGGTAAGCTTCCCCTACCTTAACAATTTTAGACAAAACCTTTGTCTAAAAAATTTTCTGACAAATTTTAATTATTTCAGAAAATTACCGATCAGTTATTATTATAACAAAACCAAAACCACAATGTAGTAATCATTCATGCTCCTCTTTCATTGCTGATGAACTCTCTAGCACTCTGTGTATACCTAAAGATCTGGTTTAGAAGCTATTAGGGTGAAACTAACTCAGTCCTCAGCTTGACCAAGCACCTTAACAAATTAAAGAGCTTCATAAATCAAGCACCTAGCATGTGCTCATTTTAAGGCCTGTTGGGATTGCACATCTTTCTCATGAAAGCCTGAAATGCCTTTATGAATTGAGTAGCTTGATCAATCAAGCACCTAGTCTTTGCTCATTCAAGGCCTGATTCTGATCACTTCCATTGTCTGGAGATGCATGCAATGTCCAGAGAGATAATCTCACTGGGTTGTGAAAAAGACATCATTTTCATCCAAAAATGACATAAGTGCTATTCACAAGCCATTTTTGCAAGCCAATGAGATCATGTTTAAGTTCATGCATCGCTCAAGGAGTCTTAAGCTTTGTGACTATGTTATGAGCAATCTACAAAAGTGCCCAACAACATTTTTCATTCAATTGTAGGGTTACATGTATGAAACATGGGGAAAAAGGAATTTTTGGCATATCTATATGGCCACATGGATTTCAAGCCTCACACTTGACTTTAGGCGGAGGTGAAAAAAACATTGAATATCGCAAAATTGATTAGCATTGAGGAGTTACAAAGTTACTTTCTAAAGTCATCAATGAAAAAGGTATATATGTGTAGCTTTTTAAGTGAAAATATTATGTGGGTAGAAAACT
The DNA here is from genome assembly GCA_900291935.2 of Cassiopea xamachana. Lineage (NCBI taxonomy): Eukaryota > Metazoa > Cnidaria > Scyphozoa > Rhizostomeae > Cassiopeidae > Cassiopea > Cassiopea xamachana. The sequence continues at coordinate 47,366 of OLMO02000277.1, forward strand.
ACAGATGAAAATGTAAAGCCACAATGGCAGATTTTTGGTTTGGAGTGGTGATATGGAAGAAACTTGAAGATGCCAAAACTTGAGAAAGGCAATGAATGACACCTTCAAATTTTCATGGCTATCTTATCTCAACAACATCTCCAATTGGTACAAATTTGAATAAACTCTGAGATCAATGGTGTCATGCTCTGGATGATCTCTGGATGACATGGAATGGCCCCCCTGAGAACACATTTAAGGGGCAACAGAGCAATGTTGTAACATATTCCTTGATATCAAAATGGATTCCATTGACAAATTACTCATACTTACTTAACAAAAGTATATATGTGAAGCAGTGTGTTTGTTTTAATGCAAGGACATGAAATTCATTCTACAATGCAAGTTCCAGTTTCAAGGGTAAAAGGGAAAGAGTATTTAATTATTGTTATATAGATATTCAACGAGATTCAGGTGAAATCTTCCTCTGAATTGCATAACTGAAATAAAAACAATTCATCAACTCTAGGACCTGCTTCAATAATCAAACTAGTAGGATTTGTGAGGTGAGCAATTCCGTGGTGACTCACGTGATAATCTCAAAATATTTTTGAGTTTTTGAGCATATTTTATATTGCTATGGTCATATTATAAGTAAGAATGATAGCATACTAGTAGCTCTGGAGCAGTATTAAAACTTGGCACAATTATTTTGATCAAAATCTCATTCTGGCACTTCGCGCATAGAACAACATTTCTGGGACTCACGTGACCTCAGTTTTCATGTAAGTGATACCTTTTGTACATATTTTAATTTTCTTGGGAATTTATTCAATAAATCCTCATGAGTTCAATCCAAATATGTTTCTAAGTCACTTACGTAACATATAACAGAAAATTAAATCAAAACTGCTTTCAGTTCTAAAACAAGCATTAAAAAACAAATGTGACTCCCATGACATAAAATTGTGACTCACGTGACATGTGGGGAAAAAGACAATAATCATACTTAACCAACAACTAAACTAGGCTGAAAGTATGAGAAGTTAACTTAGGAATGATGCCCAAATGGAAACAAACAGAATTTGTGGAAGATGGAAGTGAAGCATTGAATAGTATGAGAGAGCTCCATAGTACATGGGGAGGATGTAGCTCAGCAAACTTATAGCCCTTTTTCGGAGTTGGGCTCTCACTTCAAATTGAAAGAAGATGTCTGACTTACATCTCTGCTGCTATCACCATCTTTAAATTAAGAAAGAATTCTCTCTACAACCACACCCCCTTTTGGGCTTTTGAGCAAAAGCACTTTAGCAAGATTGGTTGCTCGATGAAAGGAACTCAGTTTGTTATATGCCCTATAGTTTAGTCTTGATACATTAACAGTTGCAGCTTTTGCTCTTCTTCTTCTCTTTCTATGCCCGTCTTATTCTCTTCTTGGCACCACCACCTCTGCTGGCTCTTAAGATGTTTTGTTTTTCAACTGGAATCTTTCATTTTTATACTAAATGGGTATGCCTTGCTTTCCATTTGACATGTCTGCCTTTTCCAAGCTTCTCTATTCTTCTCTCTTTATTTTCTGCTGCACTAAGAGCTTTCTTACAACTGGAAGCAATTTTCACACAAAATTTGTAATAGGTGTTCCTGTGGTAACTTTTACTAAGTGAAAAAGAGGTTAAAATGGATTTTGTTCCTTGTGGCCAAACATATGTGTGACTCATGTGACAAACTTTAAGATTTTTCTTCAAAAAATGTAAATCATATCCATTCAAACTTTTTTGTACTAGCAGCTATAGAGAGCAGTTTCTCATTATCAATTAATTTTGAAAAAGTTTTGAATTTGGTAGAAATTAGAAAACTATTTCTACTAATTTTTTGACTCATGTGACTTAAGAATTTCACCCTTTACTATTTTACTGTTTTACTGTTTTACTATTTTACTATTTTACTATTTTCCTATTTTACTATTTTCCTATTTTACTATTTTACTATTTTACTATTTTACGATTTTACTATTTTTCAGCCTTTACAAATAGCACCAAGATATGTGACCTAAAAAATATAAATGTGCATAACCATAGCAGACAGTAAGAGCACTTTGTACATAGCATTTAAACTGAAATACTACTTTTGTTAAAGTAGGCATTAATGTTTGCATAAAAGTACTTAGAAGTTCATTTTTCTACCATCCAATAATCCATGTTGTTACTATCCCCCCCAAATGTACCCAAAATCAGGAAAAAAATTTTTCCAGCAAATCACAAGCATATACTGCCAAACTACAAGTAGAACTCAATTTTGAAAGAAATTTATCAGTCTCATCTTTTTTGGGTATGTGTCATTTCTATGGAATGGCTCAGGTGAGTGTGCAGGTGCTCACACTCAATAGACTACCTCTCCATTTGAGACCTGAATTCCACACACATGCCCTAGCACACACCTGCAACTTCGGTGGTGACTGGGAGATGACTTCATATTTCTTTTGTAACAAAAGTCACCAGAATTGAATTGAGCATCTATTAGTAAATGGAGAGAATGGTGATTGGGAGAATTCTAAAAAACCATCCCAGTAACTAAAACAAATTGAGTATTTTTATAAATTGCTCTATGATCTTCTCAAAAACATGCCATAGTACAACTGCAACATGAAGATGGCATAGCTAGCTGTATGATGGTATACTAATCATTATTTCATAAAAGAAAAAACCACTTACGGATCAAACTCATGGATAACACTCTCAAATCGTAGCACAGAGAAGAGTCTTGTGCAAAATGCTACAAAAAAGGAAGCACCCTCTAATTTACACAAAACATTTGCAAATCTACTAAATACACCTGAGTGCCATCAATAAAACATGCACACTTCTGGCAATTTCAGAAAATCTTTATTTCAAACTTTCCTAGGAGAGCATGCTCCCAGACTACAACAGAAATGAAATTAGGGACCAGCTTATATCTTACACCTTTTCATCATCCTTTGGCATCATACCATATTTCCAGTTACTTTACCAAACAATGAGAAAGTTTTGTAAAATTACACATGCAACCCAAGATTTGTGTATCCAAAATACATAGTTTCTTGTTGCTGAAACATGTCAAATGTCTCACTTAAAATGAAACAGGATAAAGCAGAGTTATAAAAGCAAAAGGTGACAGTCGCTAGTATTGCAGTTTGCAGCAACAAAGTTCCCTTTTAGCATTTGTGGCTGCACAGCTGACAGTGATGTTTGCACAGATCATTTTTCACTTTTGATGGAGATTTTGCATGTGTTGACACACATGTGTGCAATTGCACATGTCTCCAGGCATGGACTGCATTTATCAAGTGTCCAGTGATAATTTTACTAAAAACATCTTTGGTACTCATATGACATACCTTCCATACATATTTCTATTGAATTTGGTGCATAGATTGAAAAAAAGAGTCCACATTGGTTGGTCTAAATTTTGCCCCATTCACATAAATCACAAATGCCAATTCCAATGGGGTTTACAATCTCAGTGACTGAATATATATTTCCACAGTTGATATATCTACAACAATTTTGGCCAGATTTCTTTACCCAGTAAAAATGTTATCCCAGTGAATTAAACTGTCATTTGTGGCCTAAAATGAACAACAGCTTAGATCATAGGACCCCTTTCCTTTATGAAAAAACATTAACCCTTGACAGATGAGGATGTGATCTCCACTGTTTCATGCTGGTCTATCCAAATTATCATACAGATGGGCTGTCTGAAAACACCTGGACAGTACTTTTATTGTAATCCAAAATGTGGGCTTGCTGGTGAAAGACGGATTTTTGGATTTGATGATTATCAATCAACACACTTCCTTTAAATCTAATGCCATCAAAGGCAGCACATACATAGTAATTTCTGAGAATTTATGTTTGTGATATGTGGGAGTTGGGCTGTTGCTAATCCATCACCCTGTTCCAAAAAATTCAAAACATCACAAATGTTGCTGTTGTTGTAATTTCTGTCACAAAATAATCTTAATATGCTGGCTGAGTAGAACTTTGGGTAGGCACTTTCTAGGATGACTCAAAACCAGTCTAGGTTTTTGACACCATATCAAAACTAAACCTCATTAAAGTGAGAATTTACAGAACTGGAAAGCTTGATTTTGCAAATTCCTACCTTTGAAGTGAAATTATTGCAAAAAATGTAACATCTGAGCTGCTAGTTCTGCATAGAACTGCTCTCGTGTGCTATCCATATCTTTCTTCTTCCCTATGCTAATAATGGTGCATTTTGAGCTTGCAGAAACTTACAGATATACTGATAAGCATGTGCAAAACTGAAAAGCTGTACTTTCTAAATAAACATTTAATAAATACTTAACACATCTAGCTTTTCAGTTGTGCACATGCTCATCAGCATATCTACAAGGAGGATTGGTTTTTGTGAGACATCAAAAAGTTCAGATAGTTTTGAATCTCTTACCATGATATAGATTGATGGTATGTCTTATAATGACTGGGATGTAAACCAGATTCAAGGAAATATCACTGACAAATAATTTTTCTGGACAAGGAATTTTGATCAAAACACATAAACTTTTGGGAAATTCACCCAGACAAAAGTAGAAGCATTGCAGGTATCCTAGTGCCATGCATAATATTCCAAAGCTTTCAAGTTGTAAAACAGAATACAAGTAAGATTTTGACTGTGCTACTACAATATGTGACCCTAGAATGACATTGTTCCCTTAGAAGGGGAATAGGGGCCTGGGGGCTTGCACTTTGGAAAATTTTTGAACTGCACTCTCTGAAATGTCTGAAAGTGCTTCTTTGTAAGATATCAAATGTGCCAAAACCTAATTAGACTGTTACCAGAAAATCTCATTTGAACACTTAATAAGGGTGAAAAGAGAACAGTTTATTTCTTGAATACCAAGCCAATTTGAAATATCTTGCATTCTCAAAAAAACATTGTTAAAGTTCTATTTTCTAATTAACTCAGTGCTAGGCTCATTGCTACAATATCTGATCCACAATATAATTTGATTTTCTGTTTCTGGAAGCAACTACCAGCAATGCCTATACATTATGCACAAAAGACGCCCCAACTAGTGAGGAAAAATTTTGATGTATTTACTTACTAGCAATGTGAGATAAGGGGGTGGGCTTTGTAGGGATTGACGAGTTTCTTCTCATTCCACTTTTGAATGATGTAAAAAGCAGTTTTTTGGTTTTCCTGAGACTTTTAGAGGTTTTTCTGGTTTTGCAAAATAATTTGGTAGTTATACAGTTTTTACATATCCACTACAACTCCCCTGATAAGGGTTTGTTGGAACAAATACCTAGCTTGTGATAATGTTAAAAGAGGCTCTGAGCAAATATCACGATTTTGCTCAGAAAAGCTTGCACTGTCAGCACATACTTCTACCATAAAATGCAAAATCATCTCATTTTTACTGTTCCTATGCTTTAGCTTTAGGAATACGTGAGAATTTGTCTCTGTGAGTGTTAGAGTGATAAATTGCTCAAATGGGTGAGACTTGAGCGCTAACAAAAATATTCCAAAGCCTGCTGATTTCTCCTTTCAAGCATTGCAATAACTTGTACAATTTTAAATTTTTACATGTGAGAACCATCTCTACGATATGAACCACGTATACAGCGGACCCACGTTTCTAACGTATGAAAATCAGGGCCTATCTCCTGAACAAAAAGTGACACTTACACAAGACAACGGCGATAGAAAGGATGATGAGCTTCAACGCCAATACTTGCTTATCGTGAGATAGCTTTGGCAAGACTGAAGATAACTGTATACCACCATCTGAGGCCTTCATTTTGTTCACCGGCTCCCGCTTCCCCACACAATAGTTTCTAGAATCCCTATCCTTTCCTCTTACGAGAAGGGACAATGTGAACAATGAGCGCGTATAAACTACGTATAATCAACCTCATATTCATGAATTTGAAAAGAGGCTGAAACAGGCAGCGGTGCGCCGAAATCATAGAGTTGGGAAATTATAGAGTTAGGAAACAAGAGGATATATGGTTATCCCCCCATCTTGTTTTGCCCCGCAGCGGCGTTGCTATGGCCGCCTCTTTGGGGGCAAAACAAGATGGGGCTAAGAGGGGAGAGGGTAAAACAGGGTGAGGACCCTGGGAGGATAACCATATATCCTCTTGTCACAGGGTTCCTACGTGTTTCCTGACTTTCTAGGTAACAAATGAAGCTTCTTTCCCAAACCCTGGGTGCAAAAAGGCCATATTTTCCCTGACCCTAATGAGTAGGCTCTAAGCAAAAGTACTAATTCTAACAGTCGTAAAAGCACAAGCCACTAGACAGCTGGATTGAATAAGGAGGGGCACAGGTAGGGGTGGTGCCAACCATTGCAAACTGAGGAACATGTTGGGTGCCACGCCAGTGGTGTAACGGAGCAGTGTGGGGCCCTTAGTCAAAGTAGTGGTTGGGGACCCCTATTTTTTTGCAAATAACGTTTACAGGCTGAGATTGCCCTTAACTGCGTAAATTTTTTACAGCGATATACAACTTCTAAACAACATCAACTAACATCAACAAAACAATTAGTAAAATATAAAATCAAGTTAAATAGAAGATTTCTAGGAAGTTTTATTTTAAGTACTGGGATTATTATAGAGTTTATTATTACTATAAATTGTTTGAGTCAAGCTTTATCAAGGTAATCAAACCGTAAACGTAATCAATAGAATTTCTGTAAAGTTCTGGGATAGCTTGTTCACAAATGTTTAAAAAAACGTCATGAATACAAAGTTATTTGAAGTTCTAGCGTAAGAAGATGTAATTTCAGTCTTACAAGCCAATTCTTTTATGTCTCCGAGCATTTGCGTTTGGAAATCGTTGAATGAGTTCAGTCTTATCAATTGATTTGGCTTCCGCATTCTCTATAGACAGTATTGCCAAGGTATCGAGTCTTTCTTGAGATATCTTTGACCTCAAGTAAGTTTTGATTAATTTAAGTTTGGACCGATGTTTTGTCTTCAATTTCTTTCTTAAACTCAATTGCAAATGATGTCAATTCAGTTTCCAAATTTTCCGTAAAATCATCTGGATATGCTGCAATTACAGCTTTTGCACCAATCACCAGTTCAGACAACTCATACTTTGCCAATGATTTGGGGGTAAAGAAAAGGTTTGTTACTAGACTTTGCCCGTTAAATCGCATTTGAAGATGCATAAGAGCGGTATCGACTGCTTTGTAAAAAACATTTACTTTGAGCCATCTTTCAGGGTCACTTAGGGAATCATCACGAGACAATTCACCAAAGAAGCGCTTGACTTTGCGGTTTCTCTTATGGGTAAATTCAAGTGATGAGCACCAAGAACCTACAAGTTCAAAAGCTGTCATCTTCACTGACTCCCAAGAGTACCGAAGTAGCTCTATGTCTGAAATTGAGCAATTCATAAGTCTAGATTCAACTGAAAGATCCAACTTAGGCGACTGTAATTCTTTTGATGTAGAATTCATGGCACGCAGAATTCTTTCCCACATGACTATAAACAGAACAAATTCAAAACTATCCATCTTTTCTTTGAGGCTTTTTGCATCATCCCTTTCCTTTTTCATTTCTACATGAGAATTAAGCGAGTTAAAACTTTCATTATGTGGGGATACCGATCTCTTACACCACGAACAGCATCAACTCTCAAAGACCATCTAGTTTCGCATAGTTTCTTAAGTATAAGAGAACCTCGGTCAGCTGGAACTCTCAGCTCCTCCCACCTGTCCAAAGATTGTCCGAAAAAACTGAAAATTTCTTCAAGCACATCAAAGAAGTTCCGATTGTCCACAACAGAGTCTACAGCATCATTAATGACATGGTTCAAGCTATGGCAGCCATAGTGCACAACGGCACAGGGAATGAAACCATTTCTTTAATCAAGGTTTGCACCCCAGAATGAACTCCACTCATTACACTAGCACCGTCATATCCTTGCCCTCTGATTCTATGAAAGTCGATTCCAAGAGATTCTATAAAGGTTCTTGCTGTCGAAGCAATACCTTTTGCATCTGGATTGGTAATCTTAACAAACCCCATAAAACTTTCCACAACAGAGCATTTGTTATCAACAATCTGAACCCAGCAAACTACTACACTAAGCTGATCGACTCTATTTATGTCACTAGTCGAAGCTAGAAGTATTGACCAAAATGGGGATGCATTGATCTTTCCAACTAGGGATGATCTCACTGATCTTGCAAGCAACTCAATCAACTTGTTCTGAATAGCTGCACTCAAATACTTTGTTGCTCGAGCAGGAAATGATACAACTTCAGCCAAAACTTAATCATATTCAGCTAACAAAGCAACCATACCAAGAAAATTTCCTCCTTCACAATAGCAATCCTTTATATTCTCTTTGTAACCCCTGAAAGCTAATGTTAGTGAAGCCAAAGTCAAGATTGTTGTCACTATGCGATGGAGAACTTTAACTCAAAAACGAGAGTTCTTTCGTATCTGTTCTTCATTCTTTTCATCAAAGTTTTTTCCGGCTTTCCATGCAGCGTATACAGACGTAGCTTGAACGTGCATGTGTGTATTCTCGCGCCGTTTTGTCTTTCCCAGCAAGTTGCGGCCAGTACCATCAACACCATTGAACTAACCTCGTTGGCTTTCGCAATTATGCAAAGAGCGATCTGCGAATAACCAACAAACTTCACAGTAAGGTTTCTTCAGTTCCATTGAATAGCAGAGCCATAGCCTTAGAATTGAAATGCCTTTAACGTGCTTATTATAATACCTTGCACTACAATTATGAATTGAAAAGCAAAGACCAGGACTTTGGTCTTAATGAATTGAAATTAAGTACCTTAATTAATTGTTCCAGTACCTTAATGAATTGAAATTAAGAGACAGATCCATCTTCTTTTATGTATTTCAATGAACCACCTGGTCGACATGGCCCATACTGTAAAATCACTTTTTTAAGATCTGCATCGTGGAGATCTTAACAAAAATGTCCACGATCAGTTGGAAAAGAATTGGAAAGATTAAACTGGCACGGCGTTACTTGAGTAATACTTTGACTCACATTTTGGTCGTTCTCGTCAGGAGTTTCATAAGATTCATCAGGGACAGAACTTGTGGCATTTCTTCCAAATTTTCCCCCTGCGGAGAGAGACTTGAGCTTGGTAGGTCTTGGTCTTTGATTTTTTCAAAAACAGAGAAATTGGCTTTGTATTTGCAGCAGCACCTTTTATCTTAAGCTTCTTTTCTGCCCTTTTTCTCGCACCAGATTCATAAGCAAGCTTTCGATTAGAAGACATTGTGAAATGAAAGCAAGAACACTGATGGATGATTTGAAAACATGTGTATATAGATAAACATTTTCAAACTGTGTCATTTAGGAAATCAATCATATCTGTGATATTCTCTGAAATTAGGTGCTAAGTGTTATAACGGATATGGGCGTCCATTAGAAGCAAACCTTATTGACATGATATGTCTTCCATCAATATTATGTAGTTATGTGGCTATGTAGTTACATCAATATTATGTGATACTAATGACAAATCAAAACAAGTTTTACGCCCACTTTTATGATATTGCGAATATTTTAAGAAACGCTTATATCCCAAACAAATGTTCACAAAATTTTGCTGGGGGCCCTTAGTTTCATGCTTAAAGGTGCACACCGTGGGTTACGTCCCTGTGTCACGCCCTATCATTATGATGCAATTTGGTTGCCATGCCTATTTCAAAAACTTGCTAGAAGTCCATCACCCCTATCCTAGCATTTTCTTATCGAATTTGGATGAATTAGAAAAATGATTCTGGTAATAAGTGGAGGGGGAAGTCACATCCAGTTCCCCCATGGTACCGCCACTGGGCACAGATCTAGAAGTCCATTTGAAAAGTGGATGCTTTTTGGATATTACATGCAAGCCCGTAGCCATGGGGAAGCAAATTCCACCCCTAGGCAACAGGGTGTCAGCTTTTTGTAACCCCTGGGTGTTGTATTTCCCATATAGATTTAAATCTCTTTACAATAGCGTTACTGTATCTGATCTATTAGATGTCCCACGTCATTAATCAAGCAAGGGTAAAGCAGCGATCTCTTATGATAACAATTCTTGATCTTAAAACTGCGTTCGGTGAAGGTCATCATAATTTATTCAAGAAGTCCTCAGTTGCCATAATCTTGAGGAACATTATAAATTTTTAGTTCGCAATCTATATACTTATTTCATAACATCAATAATCACGGACGATTTCAACACTCCATTCATTACAATAAGTCGCGGAGTCCTTCAAGGCGATTGCTTAAGTCCTCTTCTCTTTAGTCTTTGCTTCAATAATTTTACTTTACATCTTAAATCGGATGAATACCGTCGGTGTGGTTTCTTCAGCAGAAGTATCACCAATGGTACCCTCCTCTCTCTTAGACCAATCCACTGGTTCCAGCTTGCCGTTGATGCTGCAATAGATAGTGGTCATGAAAACGAAAATCAACTTCTTTTAAATCGCTTTACTCTTTGGTGCCAATGGGCTGACATGATTATTAGGGTTGACAAATGTGTCGCATTTGGTATTGTTGTGAAGTTGGGTTAGAGTACAAAGAATTGGTCGATGGAAAGACTATACTTCTATTTCCACAAATTATATACACAAAAGCCATTTAACTCAAATCATTTCTCTCTCTATCTGTTCTGTCTACATTACACGTGGCATCCGTACTTATATACCGGATGAAGCGGATATAGCGCTTAAGAGTCTGGGGCTAATACTAGCGCCCATACCACTTCCCAACAGGTATGAAAAAGCAAGAATGAAGTCAGTTCAGTATCAGCGTAAGCTCCATATCAACAGTCAGCTTTATGTTAGCACTGGTAGCTCTTTCAAATATCTTGGGAGATACTTTGATTTTCAAATGAGTATAAGTTTCAACTAATTGATATGATAAGTACTATTATTGCGGGGATCCTATTTATTTTCCTATTACTCCTTATTGCTATTTGGCTTAAATTTGAACTCAACTTTATAACAAACATCACTTGCCTATCTATAAGATTCGTGTCTTGTTATGTCAACTCAAAGCTATGATTCCTTTCTATCTTGATATCCTATCTATTTCTTTAAACGGAAATTTAACTTCTCTTCTCAGCTCATCTCTCTAACTCAAAAATCTAACTTCAATAACTCTTACTCAAACGCTACTTCAAAAATTCTCTCTTACTTCAAGAACGTCCAAAACTGTTTTTCAAACAAAACTCCCAATCCCTTCTCAAGACTCTAAATTTAAAAAACTCTAAACTTACCAATTCGAATCGAACATAAATCTCAAATTAGCATCCATATAAACGTTTGAATTAAAGTCACGCGATCGTTCAAGACAACTACCGTATTTCTACGCCTTTTCCCTTGCGCATGCTTTTCTATGTGTACAAGCCCCCCACAGATAGGCCCTAACGGACTACTTCCTAGATCAGAGGAAAGATTCACGAATAGTATCGTACCTTTCTTATAAAATCTCTTACGCTCTCTTTGTGAAGTTTTATACCATAGAGTTTATAGGAACAAAGTAACTCATTGCCTCACCTGGACTTTGAAACGAAAGTAGTGAAAATGAAAGTGAAACTAATAGTGTAACTAGTGACGAACTGATCATAAGTAGTTATTATATAGATTGTTGTCAAAGATAATGTTACTCTCGCTTTTTAAGCTAGCAAACTGAGACTTTTGGATCATTTTCTCACTGAACATTTTCTTACACCTCGTATAAGCCCACCCCGCGGAAAAGCCCCCCTCCCCCCCGCGGATAAGCTTCCCGCAGATAAGCCCAGCAAAAAAGCCCAACGAACACAGATGAACCCTGGGCTTATAGGCGGAGATATACGGTATTCTACTTCAAACTGAGCAATAAACTTTACATCCAAAATACAAAGTTTTATTATATAGCCGCCACATACTTTCAAAAATTTCTTGGCACTTCACGGTACCTCAACTTTCAAGAACATGGGTTTCTGAAAATCTTGATAATATTGTTACAACGTATGTTCAAAAATGGCTGGAAATTCCAGTGTGTGGAACACTGAGTAATGGCTTTCTCACTCAGGGATGCTAGATTTGGGGACGAAGCGGGGGCAATAGTGTCCTTCTTTTAATGTCTACTGATTTAATCTTTTCATATTTTCTTCTTACATTCTTTCTTCTCTCAGGCTCGATCTCCTTTTATCATCGGACTTTATGACTTGCCACAAAATGCAACAGTGGTTGGGAGCATATTGTTAGGGTACTAGTTTTGTTTTTACTGTAAATCATGTAATGGTGTGTTATGTGTCGTTTTTGTTCCTGTCAGTTATCATTCACATGCATGCTGTTGTGTCACACTCCAACTCCATAGTGGTTGTCATCATCTCTTTGTTTAGAGGTAATTCTTTTGTCAGTGTAATATGGGTTTGTTGTCCATGTGCAGTGTTGTTCCTGTTATTAAAGTCAGTTGCGTTTCAATCGTCGTTGAATGCTGTCGTGTTTTATGCAGTCGTGTTTTATGCAGTCGTGTTTTACGAGTCGTCATAAGTTGCAGTTGTGTTTCTGTCGCTGTGAAGTGATTTAAAGTTGTTCAACTTGTCGATTTGGAATATTGAGAGATTGGAACTTTGATAGACTTATCGTGCTTGAAGTATTTGATGAATTAACTCTTTATATTAATATTTACAATTTATAGCGCTGCCGGTGTTGATTATCGTTTAAGTTTTAAAATCAATACATCTGTAAAGCAACGAATTGTTTTACAATATATTTGTGAAAAGTAACTCTTAAGTTCAAATTCTGAAGTCACTATGACGTCATAATCAGTGTAAGTGCCCTTTTCCAAACTTATGCCCGTCCTGCCCTACTATTGTTCCGGCCAACCTGTTCTTACTAAAACAAAGTTTCGGTTAAACCTCCATACTCCATCAATTAAATTTAGTCAATGTCAGACCATCGCTCGCAATACTCTTAATTGTTTCCCAAATGAGGATATTCAGCATCTTTGGACAGCAATGAGTACTCACATAAACCTGCAATACGACTGTTGCAAAGATACAAAGCAGGTGCTTAAAGCTTTTCGATCATCTCAGTAAGAGAGACTGTAGCAACTCCATTTTGGTTACTTTATTTTCCATTTCATTCATTACGTGTACTTATTATTTTATAGATGTTGTCGCCATCATTTTCCACACGCACGCACCTCCCTCACATCACGCTAGCATCAAAGTACGTCATAGCATCTTGTCTCTTGTTACATCTATTGTCATGCCTTAATACACCCTTCCTTTTCAAGCATCGCTTTTGTTATCTCAACAATATATGTCATTCCGGGGGAAAAGCTCATTTTTTGTCACGTTATTGTAAGAAGTTTTTAGTTGTGATTTTCAAACGAAAAGGTCAGAGTTATTTCTATCACTGCAAATTCTACACAAGAAAAGGGATTTTTATGGGTATGATTTTTAATATCTAAACGTAAATTCAAGTAAAAGAAAGAAAACTTGAAATTTCTAAAAGACTACAGTATCATTTAGTCTCTCAAGGTTCTTTCTTTTCTGTTGTTATTTCAAGGTTCTTACCGAAACTAAACTCTACCTGGTCTCCTCTTCATTCTAATTTACCAAACAACTTTTTTAACTCTACAATTCGATACATCTACAATACCCTCAATACTGGCAAGAGTTTTTCGGAATTGAGACATGCTACCTCATCCGATTGTCATTTTTGCCTAAAGCCAGAATCTCTTCTCCATGTAGTAGCTGGTTGTAACAATTAGCTAAACAAAGGTCGATACACTTGGCAGCATGGCTCTGTTCTTCACTTTATTGCTTCATCAATACAAGGAATCAAGGACACAACATTGTATGCCGTTCTTCCAGGCTCCATGAAGTCCATGACTCAAAGGTTATGAGAATAACTAACGGACTTCTAAAGCCTGGAAGATCGATTTGACTTTGACTCTAAGCATAAGCGTAGGAGGCTGGGGGGGGGCTGCACCCCCCCCAAGATGGACAGAAATCCGTTTCCTCAGGAAAATTTTCTGAAAGAACAATGGGAAATTCGGGCAACTTTTCTGCCTGCTCTCCTGCTCTATTTGATATTTTGCGCAGAAATTTTACAGTCCCCCAAAATTTGACGTCCTCCTGCGCCCATGACTAGAAGACATCAGTACAAAGGTGGTGAGCTAATTAGCCTGTCCATCAGCACTTTGCGTCACTCTCAACTACTTTTATCGATACGCTCATCATACATACATATTGGAAAGGATATCTGCCATTACCGTAAGATCTATGCATGTGCGTAGGAGGACGTCAAATTTTGGGGGAGAGGCTGTAAATGTTCTGTAAACTTTCTGCTTGAATTTTCTATTGTTCTTTCAGAAAATGTGCCCGAGTGAAACGGATTCCTGCCCTTCTTGGGGGGGGGGTGCAGCTTCCCGTCTCCTACACTTATGGATCTATGTATTTCATTTTCTGTAGACGAGGAAAAGATTGGAATACACTGGAACTATTGACTTCTTAATTGTTTTATTTGTAACACGAGTAGCCAATTATAAACTAGCTATAATTAGCGAGGCATATGATTGTACTGTATATCATCAGATGGACGATCAGATAAGAACATCAAGCGTAGAATTGGTTTAGCAAGAATGACTTCTATGGATATGAGGAATCTTTTCTGTGCAAAGCGAATTGGTATAGAAGGAGAAGATTAATAAAATGCTATATTTGGTCGGTGTTAACTTATGGATGTGAGTCATGGACAATCGTCAAAGTCATGGAATGAAGACTTGAAGCCACAGAAATTTGGTTTTATAGGAAAATGCTCAAACTTTCGTGGGTACAGAAGGAGACCAATGAGGTAGTCTTGGAAAAGATGAAAGTGAAGTGGGAGCTATTAAATATCACTAGAGCGAGACAGTGGGCTTTCGTGGGGCATCTTCTAAGAGAGAATGATGGAATGGAGCACCACATTATAGAAACTGAAATGGTGGGCAAAAGAACGAGAGGACGACAAAGGATGAGGATGTTCGATTGGATGACAGCGAGATTAACTGTGCTCAACGCAAAGGATTTAGGACACATTGCCAGAGACTGAGAGAAATGGAGAAAAAGCAAACCATGATTCGTCAACGGCAGGTGATGCCACGACACAAGAAGAAAATGATTGTATTGTAGAAGTTTAATGTCATGACATGAAAGTTAAAAAAATTAGAGTCTTCTCTCTTCACTCAACTGACTTTCTGGACATTCTCAAAGAAACTGGTTTACAAGGACTCTAGCAATAATAACAATTCGAACTACATACCACGTGTTCTGCAAGAGGGCAGATTGGGACAGTCCAGATCTGTTATTTGCCTAAGTATCTAATCACATTTTATGCTCTTGTCACAGGGTTCGTACAGATTTTGTGACAAAAAGTTCCCTGATTTGTTGAATAATTTTTACAGCTTTCAGACAAATGGGATGAATATATATATATATATATATATATATATATATATATATATATATATATATATATATATATATATATATATATATATATATATATATATATATATATATATATATATATATATATATATATATATATATGTATGTATGTATGTATATGTGTATATATTCTTCCCTGATTTATCTTAAGATGTTTTTTTCCCTGATTAAGTATCAAAAGATTTCGTATCTATGAAATTTTTTGATACTTTATCACTGAAAAATTTTACTAAGTATGTTCAAAACAAAATTATTTTAACGGACTTCTAGTTTCATCTATTTACACCATACTATCTAAATTTTCAATACTGGCATGTATCATGTACAGTCATTGGTTGGGGTTACAGAAATGTTCAAGAGAAATAAAAAAAATATTCCCTGATTTTTTCAGGAAAGCATAGATTTTTCCAGACTATAGAAAAAGTTCCCTGATTTTCCTTAATACGTAAAATTTGTCCTTGATTTTCCCTGACTGTGAAAACCTTGTGACCTTTACTATTCTTACACTTTTAGAATTGAATTTTTCTCATCCTAATTGGTGGTATAAGCCTGCTGTAAACTACCTAAGCATAGGTAAGTTTATGAGTGTATTTAGTGAATTTCAAAATTACATGATATTTCCATTATCATGCTAGTTTTGCAGATAGCAAGTTATATGCTACCTTATCAGAGGTTTATGATTGCAATTTTGCAATATATTAAATTGAATGAAGTTTGAAGAAATTATGAAAAGACAATAACAGGAATGAAATGCCACTCCAAAGTCCAACTGTGAACCCATCCCTGAAGTAACCCAAAAGCATTCTACTTTTGATACACTGCTACAACATAAAAGACTTTGTGGAGGCAATGAAAATCTATTGCTATAAAGTGGTCACCAAAAATCCCAAATCTTGAAAAATTTTGGAAATATATTTGAAGAAATTGA
This sequence comes from Cassiopea xamachana, assembly GCA_900291935.2. NCBI lineage: Eukaryota > Metazoa > Cnidaria > Scyphozoa > Rhizostomeae > Cassiopeidae > Cassiopea > Cassiopea xamachana. Next base: position 63,742 of record OLMO02000277.1, read on the forward strand.
CAAGTATGCTCGCTCAGAGGAAATGAGGCAAAGATGTAGACATTTTGTAGCAACTATACTATAAAAGACATTTGGTTTTTACTAATACTGCTTGCTACAAAGAATAAACTACAAATACCAAGTCAGGGGAATTATAACTGCTTTTAAAACATAGAAATGGTATACTAATATAAATATTTGGTTCAACTTCTTTTTTCTAATATGGTGGTTTAGCTCAATGAATGGAATGGTTTCCCAGTTGAAAACTTGATAAACAAAAGCCAAAGTAAGACAAACTAAATTGCAAAATATAACAATTCCTAAATTGTATAGTTTGGACCTTCAATTATCATGATAGAATTTTGACCGGTGACCTGTTACAGAATGAGGTAAAGCTGTAAAAGAAGTGCTAGGAATAACAAGTGACTTTCTGACAAAATTACATACAACACATGGTTTAAAAACACAATAAATCAGTAATTTACTTCAAAAACCAACTTGCAAAATGTAAAGTAGTGGAAACACCTGAAGTGAAAATTATCATACAATACAAGGAGCTAACTTCATAGTCCATTAAAAGGAACAGTACAAAATTCCCACCCTGTTAAAAACCTCAAATATGCAAATGCAACAGACCTTTTTTTTAAGATAATGATACATACAAATGTAAATATCCATACAAATAATGCTCTAGATAATACAAAAATATTTCAATAATATAGCACAGGTATGCAAGCCAAGCATGACTTCTATTTCAGTTGAAACTCATAATACTATATTTCCCAAAACCATTGATCTGAAGCAATATGTATCTTATATAGTACTACTGTATATGTGAAACCCTTTCTCTTACTAGGGGTCTTCATTCACCCTCAAAGTAAATCAGAATAGATTTTCAATGATGTGAAGTCGTGTTCTTTAGATGAAGGAGGTCCTAAGCTAAGTATTCCTTGCCACTAACGGGGCTACCTGGCTCTTGTTTTGTATAACCTGTAATTGGCTCATCTAGAGAATAGCTTCCTTCATCTTTCTTTCGTAATCGATAAACCAACAGCAAAATCACAAGAACGGCTAGCAATGCCCCAACAACGACTCCAATTATAATAACTGTGGTAAATGAAATGGCTGGCTGTGACCTTTTCCCACTCGACTTTGCAGTGTTACCAATAAGGCTTGGATCCTCTGTAGGATCATCAATAACATTCGCCATTGTTGACGATCTTTTTACTGTGCTTCTGCCAGGACTAGATGTTGGTGAATATATGACTTCTATATCAGTTGATGGATCCGTTCCAATTGGCTTACTTGTAGTGGATGGCTTTCTTGTTTCCGCTTCTTTTGACGAAACGTCGTAGCTGGGCGCAATGGTTGATCCTTTCTTTGCTGTCTTAGAGTCAATGGTTGTTCGCAAAATTGCAGTATCACCCCCACCAATATCTTTTACTTCTTTTCTGGTTGTGGAAATGCCTTTGGTTATCCAAACAATCGGTGGATCTGTAGCCGGTTCTTCTCCACTGCCGATACTACTGCCGGAACCGTCCTCTACGTCAATGGTAATGGGCCTAGTAGTCATTGTGAATTCAGCAGTCGTGGATGCCGGCGTCGAAGGCTTGGAAACGGATAAATCTTTGCCACCTCCGGACCCGAAGTCATCTGTTACATCTTCTAACCCATTTGTGGTAACTTTAGTGATCACTGTAGTGTTGACTGTACTTCCACTATCCAAATCACCTGAACCAGATCCTTCGATGGCAAGATTAGACTCGCCATTTTGACACACGACAACACCGAATATGAGCAGGTAATAGAACACTTTGCCAGACATTATGTCATTTATGCAATAAAGTTAATACACGTATCCTCTCTTTCTGAAATGAACCTTTCAGGTTTCTCCAAGAATTTAGCTTCTCTTCTAGTTTTACTTCGCAGTAATATCACAACTCCTCAGGTGCCCTTCAGTAATTCTTATCTTCTCGATGAGCAATGCTATCTATATACGCTACTATCTTGATAGCATATTTGATTGGCTAGAATGGGCACTTAACAAAGGGCTTAGACACAATACTATTATTTCAGCCCATTACCTGTTCCGGTGGAAACCAAAGGCATTTCTATTGTATCGGATCTACAAACAACCAGCTTCCTCACTTTCTTTATGCGAAACTCCATTGATTTTAGGGGTGTCGAAACCACGCCGCGGGGGGCACTGGCGTCTCACTTTTTCATAAAATAGCGTGTTTCACTATTTGTACCTGAGCTTATCGTCATCCTTAGTGATCAGGCCCTTCCACTTTGAAGAAGCGCAATTTAGAACTTTATGCTCTTACGCATTCAATATTAGCAGAATTACAAAGTTTAAATATGGATGGCAAAAATGGCATCTGGGCCTTATAGAAATACATCAATTGCATAGTAACATTTTAAATGATTATATTTACTGATGCTCAATTTTTCACACAAACGAATAAAATACCAAAAGGTATTTTTATATGATATTAAAGACCAATCTTTGGGCTTTCAGAAAATCACAGCAACGTGCTTCTCTGGCTTGAACGGTTATATAATCTTGGCCTTCAAATCTAGACCCAAAATTGGGTACTAAGGCAACCCAACCCAGCACCAGTTTGGTTAAAAATGAAGATGATTTTTGGATTCCTCACTTTTGAAAGCATATCTTGTCCAAATGCTATGGCGATTTGGCCAAAAATTTTGCCTTTCCTCCTGAGTTATGCCTATCTTCATGTGGTCCAAAGGAGAAGAAATTCTGAGAGGGGTTGCTTAGACTTCAATTTTTTCTGGGTAATTTGACATGGAATGCCCCGTATACGTTTTACTTATAATAACGCCATTTCTCAACTTAAAATTCTTGAACAAAACCAGATCCGATCCGATCATATTTTCACAATTTTCATATTCTCACTATTCAAATACTATTTCAAAAACATTATAGGCCCTCTGTACGTATGTTTCGTGGATTTTAAAAAGGTCTTTGATTCTGTGGATCATAAGCTGATCTTACAGCAGCTTGTTACATACGGAATAAAGGAAAAGTTTCTAAAAGTCATTACGTCACTTTATGATCGAGTTAAATCGTGTGTGAGGGGTAACGATAGCCTTACGGATATCGTCCCTTGCAACAGAGGTGTACGGCAAGGATACTTTATTGGCCCAGTCCTCTTTGCTCTATACTTCAACGATTCAAATCGCCACATAAAGCATACCTGCTCACTCCCTTTTACATGCCGACGAGTTTGTTTTATTAGCACAGGTAGAGAAGACTTTCAGTCACAACTGGATGCATTAGATACGTATTCAAAATCTTTTAAAATGGAAGTGAACTTGGATAAAACTAAAGTCATGTTACTTCAAAAACAGAAATCCCGTGCTAAATCTACGAAAAATAAGCTTTGGATAATAGGTGATAAAGAAATTAAAGAATGTGTCTCATAAATTTTTTAGGTGTAGCAATAAAATCAAATGGGTATTCTTCAATGCACATTGATACAATAAAAGAGAAAGCTCATAAAGCCTATTTTTCCTTTATTTCTAGAAGCAAAGAATGGGGTGGTTTCCAGCCACGTCTGTGTATTTATTTGACCATACGGTTGCTCCTATTCTAAATTGTGCATCAGAAATATGGGGTTTTGAAGAATGGTCTACATTAGAAATACTTCACCTTAAAGCCTGTAAATATGCTTTGGGTGTTTGATCAAGTACAACTACAGACGCCGTATAAGCAGAATTAGGGAGGGCAAGTCTTCAATGCCAAAGGCATGTAAATATTCTAAACTTTTTCGCTCGGCTGTCCTGCTTAGATGCACAACGTTATACTAGTAAAGCCTTTGCTATGCTTAAAAAGGAAGCAGACTATGGTCATTATAATTGGGTATCTCATTCCCGAGACCTTCGAACACGCTATGAAGTATATGAATCGGACACTCGCTCAGTCATTAGAATTTAAATCAGTAAGCACTGTGAATCAGAAGTATTACATAGACTACATGAACATATAACAGAAAATAGAAAACTAAATTTATACGCCTCATTTAAAAAGATTTACAAATTTGAGTCCTACCTAGATTACATACAAGATTTTATTGTTAGATCAATGCTCATAACCTTGAAATTGAAGCAGGACGATCTAGTGAAAACAAAACACTTTGAGACGAACGATTTTGCCCGTATTGCAAATACCTGAATACTTTCTCAGTTGCAGGTGATATCCACTTCCTCTTAGCTTGCCCCCTTAGCATCTAATACACTTGTAGTTTTATAACTTTTGCTTAATATTTAGTAGCGTTTCTATTGGGATACAGCCTGCTCTCGATCAGGGATGTTCCGATGGGGGCGTAGGGGGCGTTGCGATCGCACGTGTCTCCGGGCATAGACTGATATTGTCTACACACTTGAGCATCTCTACTATTTGATCCTGTCTGTTCACTTTCAGTAATAGTCATTCCATGCCTTTTTTCACTTTGATATGCTTTAATTTCTAAACTTTTATTTGCTTCATCTAATCCAGACTTTTGCTTTTTCAAGTCCATTCAGTTTTCTTGTATTTTCAATTTATCTTTACTGTTTTCTTCTAATTTCTTTTGCATACGTTCCATCTTCTCCTTAATTTCTTTCACTTCCTCCTCAGCCTTGTTCTTCTTTGCAGTTGTTTTCTCTAGGTTATCTATGTACTGCCTTACTTCATTTCTGTTCTCTGAAATTTCTGTCCTTTCTTCTACTTTCTCTACTAACTAAGTTCAGCCACTTTTGATTTTTTCCATTTTTCCACTTCTTTGCCATTTTTTTCTTTCAACTTCTTAACCTCTCAACTTCCTTGTCTTTTTCTTCTATTTTAATTTTTACTACCTCTATTGCTTCCTTGTTTTTAGTTTTCAACATTTTAATTCATTCATTAATCTTACTTTTTTGCCTCGCATATTCTTTATGTTTTGTTCTAAATTATCTATATACTCTTTCCTTTCCTTAATTCTTTATCTAGTTTCATTTCTTCCTTTAGATGACCCTATTCTTCTGTATTTGTCTGTTTATGAACCTTTTCTAAACAAGCTTCCTTCCTTTTTAACTATCATTTGAAATGCCTTCTCATTGTCTAATTCTCAAATAATTTGCTCACTATCCTATCTGTTCGACATTCTTAATCCTGTGTATTGAGAGTTCATTTCACATTCAATACAAAACCAGAAAACTCACTTCTTTTTGAATACCTCATTCAGCTCTTCTGGGAAATTATCAGTGATGTGCTGAGACACCTTAATTTTACTAAATTTTTACTAAAAACGGTCACAGAAAATACTGTAGCCAACCCTCTTGGCTGCCTGGCCAACTTTCTTGCAAATTTGAAAGTATTTTGGGGCGCTACACCCCCATCGGCTTTGTTCTATATCTTATTTCGTTGCATAATTCACAGAACTGCTCATCCTCTCCATTTTAAGTTTAATTTTCTCCTTCTTCCCCTTAGGCCCGGTTGACAATCATGCGGAATCTCATTCCCTCAAGTGAGTTCCTCTTCTGAGATCATATAAGTACTCTCTTTATTTTTATTTGTTGTATTAGCCCCTGCTATCATAGCTGAGGTCATACTACTTTTTAGAAATAACTATGTATCGTACGCGTTTCTAGTTTCACGTCCCTACTCCGTCCGTGATACCGTCGGTTGCACCCATAGAGATCGCTACGTCACGTGATAGGGGTCAACAATGTAAATTCAAAATGGCAGCGTAGTCAGCAAAAAGATCGCACGGAAACCACGTTCGCATTGCAAAAGTTTAACAAACGTTTGAAGTTTGATTAATGGGAATGTATATTGGACATAGATAATTATTTCCGTAATATTAACCTCTTAAGCTGCGTACAATTATACACACAGATAGCCGAAAACACCAGGAACAGCTGAAATCCATATTTTTTTCTCATTGCACCAGTTAGTGCCTAACTCATACAAAGTTGAAAAAATCAAGGTAGAGGGGAATAGGTTGATAGAGCTTTATTGTTCCGTTATATTGAGGATTACTGGGTGATTATTTGATAACAAAGGCATGTACATACAAGGCCAATGCAAGGATTTTGGTGAGTTGTTTTTCTGTTGTAACATCCCTCCCCTAAGGAAAACCTGGAATTTTCTTGCATATTCAGAACGTATAGAAGGAGGGCTATCATATGTTTTATGATTTCTTTATATTTAGAGAGTATCAAATTTTTCATATCTGCCTGGATCAAGCTAGCAAGGAATGCTTTTGAGGATAGGGCTATTTTTAAAATCACATAAATAAAGCAGTTGAAATTAATGGCTATCCAGGGATATGCAAATGAGAGGATATGATGCCCCCAAAATCTAAGGAAAGTATCTAGGTACATCTCTGTGGCAATGTACTACAAAACTTTATGAGATTCAGAGAAAGGATATCCTAACTTTAGGATACAAGTTCAAGACATCATGCTAGAAGGCCACTTCACAAAGTGAAGGTGGCTGCCCAAACTTTTTGTTTCTCATTAGCCACAGTAATCAATTGTCTTGGGTGCTGACACTGATATTCAACAATTTACCCAATGTATTCAATTAAAGTAGCAAATTTTGGAAAGCCAAGAAAGCACTTTTGACACCACAGAAACTTTCAAACAAAAGATTTGTAAATAACTATGCATAATATGTATATAAAATCATGTTAATAATTATATAGAATATATATATATATATATATATATATATATATATATATATATAATATAATTTATAAATACTGTTGGAAAGAAAATTATTGATGATCTCAGAAAAGCATTTACTATTGGTTTTGGTGCATAAGAACAGCCCATTTTTGCTATCACAGAAAGGTTATTGTCCAAAAGTAAGTCTGCTTTTTGAGTATGCTTTTACATACAGACTTCTTGAAGGCCTCTGGAAATGGCTTACAGCAAGATTCAAAGAGATAATAGTTAGAATACAACTCCCAATCCTTGGCAGCTTAAGTGGATTTTTTGAGCATTGTCCCAGAATAGGAGCATAGAGGTATTAAAACAATGCAAACTGCATTATAGCGAATATCCATTCTCCTCAGAATTCTTCATTTTTCTGTTAATGATAACTTGAAAGCTATTTTGGATTCAAATGCCATCTTGAAGAGTGAAGATCTGTTGTTCATAACTGGCTTGATCTCACATTCATAAAAAGAAACTTTAATGTTCATTATCTGTTGCATCACTCTATCAACCAGTTGATAAACATCACATCATTTAAGCTTCTACATTACTATTCAAATTCTAGTGAAAACTCTCTTTGAAACAAAGAATCTTCATTCTTTTACTGGCACAACGCTCCATTGAAAGCCATATTCTTGTTTCAAGTCTACGAGATGGCCATGTAACAATATTGATAGTGTGTTGCAGAATTGTATTAACAATCATTTTTCACAGGCTCGGCAGAATTTACACTGATCACGTTAGAAGAGAAAGTACACCTTCTAGGAGACAGATACAAACCAAATTTTATTGTATAATATGCAATATTGACAGAAGATGTCTTCACGTTTTTTATTATGTCTATCGCACATGGACCAATAAATAAAACAGACACTTTAAGCCAGGGGCGTCGTGAAGCAATCTTCTTTGGGGGGGTGTGGGTTGTAAATTTACCTGATCAAACCAAAATTTTACCTAAAATTCCTAACTTCTAAAGGCATCAATGGGCGTCAATGGAACTTTCTGATGCTTACTCTAACTTTATCATTATATTTTGTGAATTATATCAATGAATTAACTGTAATAGACACCTAAATATTAATAATGTCGTT
>OLMO02000277.1:73896-85802 GCA_900291935.2 Cassiopea xamachana
TGGAGGTAATGCTATCCAATGTCATTTTTTGGGTGTGGCTCCCTAAGATAGTTTGACCACACCCAGTGTTTCAAAGACTTGCCCCCAGCGAAAAATACCACGAGCCGCCACTGGTAGTAGGCCTGGCTGTGCAAGCACACGGTCACCATTGCCATCATCTTCTAATTGATAATAAGTAGATTCATCATAAAATGACGATTCACTGTCACTGTTTGCCATTTTAATGAGCCGTAGACTGTTTGCCATTTTAATGAGCCGTAGCACGCCAAGACGAGAAGCTTTCTTACGCTTTGTTTATCAACGGATATAGGCCTAAAGAATGCATTCGGCTTGATCCTCGTTATGACATCACGCAATGGCTATCAAAATTCGCACCTAGTGCCTCAAAACAAACGCTAATTTCTACACCTTTCTCGCCAGTAAGAACAAAAATAATATGATATTCAAGCATTGGAAAGACCGAAGTTTCGATTTTAGCTAAAAAAGTATATTCGAAATTTTCAATGCATAAGCACTTTAAACTCATTCCTGAGACGGCATAGTTAGCTACTACTTTGAAAAGCTCTTTAATCTGAAGAGTATTTGCTACTAAATGAATCTTAGCCATACTCTCTAACCTTCATTACTGTTTGTTTTAAGAATAGAGCGTAAATACCTTCAGCATTTGAGGAAACTTAATAAGGTATCCACAGCAACGCAGCAAAAATGTTCGATATTTGAGCCACCATGGTGGGGCCCACGGCTGATAAACGCAAAAGTTCTCCAAAAAAGCATGAAAAACTCTTAGTCTCTCTCCAAAAGCCATAATGTATTATAATATCCGTGAAATAAGCAGCGGAAACATGATTTATTTCTTTTTTTGCGTCTAGTGTACACTAACTTTCTGCCTTACTAGAGCGCCACTATGGATTTGCATGCCTGGCCACTGTTTTGTATACAAGGGGATTAGCCAGTCAGCGCTCTAGCTCTATTAACTCTATGGTTGCACCTCTAACGATGATGACGTAATAAAAGCAACCCGGGTCGAACCTGGGCCAAACAGGGCCTCTGTTTCAAATTTTCTTATGTGGAGGAGATGATTTTCTACTATTGTTTGCTTGCTTCACTGTTGAGAGGTATGCAGAACTATTTTTATCCTCTAGAATTCGAAGATGGTAGAAAAAGGAAGGATAGAATCAACACTAGAAACAGCCTGGGAAGACAGGGGATTAAAAGAACCCACATCTGCATGTGATAGCAATTATATCGACGATCTGACAATGTTTATGGCGTGGCATAATTGGTGCCTACATGAACAGAATCGTGTACTTTCGCAAATTCTGCATAATCAGTATCAGAAAATCACCAATCTACAAAATGACACAGACCAACAGCTCCGAAATACGACTACATTCAACAACGTATTGAGAAATGAAAGCACACGAAGAGGTAAATATTTGAGAAATATTGATAGTATCAACGATACATTTAGTACAGCTGTTTGCTGGATTCAACTCCAAGACGTTACATTTATTTGGACAGTAGAACTCTCCCACTGAAGCCCCACTGTTTGAGAAAATCACATCAAATCAAATTTTAGGGAAAATCTGGAGCAGAACTCCCACCCATCAATTAAACAAGTTTTTATAGTGAATATGATGAGGGCAGGGATTACTGAACTTTTCTTTCATTTTCATCTTCTGTTTTTATGGCATTTTATTTATTCATTAAACTATTGTGAGGATGGTCCTTCAGCGCAAGTACTGCTTTTCACAGGACCCTCCCCTACTACAAAAGAAACATGCAAAAAACTTACACATTTATAATACCGCCTTTGCTTGCAGGAAAAATAAAAAGAATTAAACCACTTTCTTACAGGGTGGGTGCTTGTTTGACTTGGCAGTTAGGCTGTCTACAATAACATGCTATTTGACCACCCATTGTCTTCTTTAAAGGTAACCTTAAATTTGTCACAGAATTGCAAAGATTATAGTTGGAAACCTCAATGTTTGTTCCAGTTTCAATAAGATCCTTAATGGACTTCCATTCCAGACCCTGTATATGTGGTGTACTGTATAAGTGGTGTACACAAGTGATTTAGTATGTTTCAGAAAGCATAGAGCCTTAGAGAACTTTTTAGAAGTAGCCTACATTTATTCCCTCCAGTCCAGAGAGCAATCAATTTCTATACCAAGGTCTTTTTTGCTGAACAACTTGGATAACATGCTCACTAATTTTCTACTCTAGATATGCACTCTGTTGCTTGAGAATGCTGTTTTGATTTGGTAGTTATTAACATATAATAAGTTCTAGTTACATTTAGAAGATAATTTATTGCTTCAAAGCCAAGATTTAAGGTGCCTAAGTTGATAGCCCCATTGAGCTAGTTATATCCTTAGACTCATAGTATAGGCTCCTGTCATTGGCATCAGGGTGTCCACTGAGTTGATCAAAGTTGAAGTTCCAGCCAAAGTTAAAGAAAGAATTGATCCTTTTCCAGCCTTTTGGGCAGAGAAAACACTATTATTTTCCAGCTATACCATGAAGTTTGACATGAACTTCCAGCCATTTAAAATGTAATCCAACTATTGTCACAAAGTCTTGAATGACCTTAGAATTTCCCATAAATTGGAATTTTCCACATAAATTCCATGTCTTCCAGTAAACCAATCCTAGAGGGTAAGGATCTACCAACCACCCTGGCAAAACATATGGCATCAGTGCCAACATAGTCATGCACAAAGCTAAGGTCATTGATAAATGTAGCTCTTGACATCATTCAGTACTCTTTTCCCTTTGGTGTATTTCAGTACCTTTAACAAATATCATCATTCAGTTTACCTTGAGAACTCAGTATATCTATTTCTTCACTCTAGTTGGTATCACAGCAAGAGTAGCACCATTAAGAAAGAGGCTTGCAGCTGAGGTTATTGACTTTTTCATTCTCCTCTTGGTAAAGATGTTTGTAATAACATACTGGTGAGTACTATAACTGTATACTATCACTGATATTCAAAGCTATTTGAGCTCAATTAGATAATGAGCAAAGTCAAAACAGTAAATGTATGAGGAAATATTGCCATAGATCTTCCCCTCTTTTCAATTCATGCAGTCTTTGTTGACTATCAAACACAGCTAGTAACATAGTCTAACTACCATATCTATATGTCTACAACAGTTTCTGGCTGCCTAGAGCTTTTTACCCTTACGTTGTGGACTTGGCTGCATTAGCATCACATTAAGTACTCATTAGAAATGTGGTTTGTTTGTGATTTTACATTTATATTGTACTTGTTGGTCTAACATCTAGTTAACTTTGAAAAAATAAATACAGTCATCCTTGCATAATGTGGAATGGACTAATTTTTTCCACATTATAGGAAATCCACAGTACCATTAGATTTTCAGTATTACTTTCATTTTGAAGTGGTGATGGTCTGCATCAGTGGTTTTCTACCTTTTTTGGGCCATGGTACTATTTTACATTGGAAAATCTTGTGGTGCATCACTAGCCAAAATTGTTATGGAATGACACTCTGTAAAGGAAGGAAGTAATCAGCTATCTGTTGCCACATGGATGAATATTACATTTAGGCCTCTAGAGAGCTAAACTGGATCAGGGGGGCACAGATGTAGAAGCCCAATAAAGTTGAATATTACAAATTGCACAAATGGATGAAACAACATGTGCCAGAATAGTCATTTTTCACAGGTATTGTGTAGGAAAATGGGGTGTGGGGGCTTGACCAAAGAAAAATTACATGAGGCAATTCCCTATGAAACTTCATAAAACACTCTTTTGCAAGAAAAATGTATTTTTTTCATCATTGATCTTCTCACAGCACCATGGTTGAAAATCACTGGCCTATACATGAGAGGAGTTCTAGGGGGCTTGAAAGGATGTATCCCTCCCAGGAGCAGTGTGGCAACTTTAGACTAAGGGGGCCAAGCTCAATGATTTTCAGATAAAATTTGAAAGCTTTGTCTGTATTAACAGCAAGAGTCTGAAAATTTTCAGATGAAGCATTAAAATTTCCAAAAATCCAACAATATCAAAACATTGGAGGGCCCATGGCCTCCTACCCCCAGGCCATAATGCCCCTGATCATTCCTCTGCTAATAAATGGAAGTTGTTTAGAGGGCAGAACCCTTCAATGCAAAGTTTTTGAATACTTTTCCTATGTTCTTCTGCTTTGCTTTTCTTCTCTGTATCCTCATTTCAATATTTGTTCAAAATACATAACAATGGTGTAGCTTGGCACAATGTTTGTTCAACAGAATATTGATGAATGAATTGGATTTACTTTCCACAATTGTAAAGGGTATGGTCTCCAAAAATTTGTCATAATCCCCCTTAGTAAAAATGTAGCACTACATCTATGGTATGAGTGCTTTTTGTTTTAATGTGCTCTTGGAAGAGAGACTTCTGCAGACACTGACCACTTTGCCTGCAGCAGGAAGTAAAGGAAATAATTGAATACTACACCAGCTGTAACTGTTAAGAAGCTGTAAATATGAAGAAGTTGTAACTGAATTCAATCACATAGTGAAGGATCTATCTGTGTTTACTGAAACAGTTGTATGATCCTTGACCCAGACTACTGTAAATAAATAGCATGTACTTATACTAAATGAATTACAATATAGTATCTGGTTTTTGCATTTATATGGATTAGGAAATCTGGATAATGTGAATTGCTTAAGTAAAAATTAATAGGAAATCAATTGGGCTTGGTAATTCTGTCCAAAACATACAAAAATCCAGATCAACCCAATGCAATTTATGCAAGGTTGACTGCACTAGAAATTTAACTAAAATTTTTCTACTATATTGTTTCTTGTCTGCAGTAAATTACTTTGACAAGAATGAGACTCTCAAACTACCACTTATAATCAATTGTATCTTTCTCTTTCAAAAGCAACAACTGGGTAGAAGCTTCTAGAATTTTTATTTGTTTCAGGGACAAAACTAAGCCCATATTTTAACTTACTTTGAATGAAACCTTAAAAAGGAACATTTTTTCCCTTTAAGATTTCAAAATTTGTTATTTATAGAAAAAAAATTTGTGTTCTTTGTAGCACTTCACAAGTTTCATAAGCAATTAGCCCTTAATTTTTTTATACAAAAATTTAATTAATATAACAATATTTATATTTTGCCATGTTATCATCATTTAAGTTGTCAAAAGGTATTTCTGTCTCCCATTTTCTTCTAACAGAATTAGACTCAAGTGGCTTTGATTGTTAAAGGTCAACAACCTTGATATAAGCTACTTAAGGGGTATACATGGTTTCCACCTCTAGTCCCCAACTCTATTAAACAGATACAAATATATGCCTTTCAACATCTAGTTGTTTTTTCATAGCAACACTTTGCTCTTCCATAATTGCATTCCTTCAAAAAAATAAGAGCTATCCTATAACAAATTATGTCTCTCTAAACCTTTAGTCTTGGAGAACAATATATTGATAAATATGTTTTGATAATTGATGAGAACACAACAATAGAGGATCTGCAAGCGACATTAATTCAAGCACTCCTCTTGAGGCTGGTTGCAGTTGCTTATGAAGTAAGTTGTCTCATTTCTCATAACTGTATATGTAACCTTTAATTTCAAAGATCATGGTATACATGTTGAATTTTCCAGTTCAGATGAATGCACAGATGGCTAAATTATCCAATTCTAGAATAGCAGCATTTATTGCATTGTTCACAAACAACTACATCACCATCTGCATTTGGACTCATTTGCAGCAGTTTTCTTTTTCGCTTGTTCATTTTTAATTGTGGAAGGGCTTGCTTATATCTGTGCTGCTGCAGTTACCTTTTCTTCCCAAAATGAGTGGAACTTAAAATGACACTACACAACCAACCACCAAATCATTGCTAGTAAAACAGGCAAGAACATCTTCCTTTAAGATGTAAACAATCCCATTTAGCCACCCATCTCAGCCATTTCTGCCACTCCTAGCATCTAGCCTCCACAATCTCCCCCATACAGAGCTTACAAACAAAGGAAGCTTCTGGCAATTTATTGCCAGATACTTCTACCTAAACTGCTACATACTTTTGACTTAAGATGACATAAAAAAAGTACACAAAATGGGTGGCCCTCCATGGGTCCCTGCCACCTATTCACGATCAGCTTCTTACTTTAAATGTTAATACAAGCTCTGCCATACCCCCAATCTTGTGCTCTTTGTACTCTCAGGGGCCAAATTGCTTAATAATTTTTCAATTTTGTTCCAACCCCTGGACCTTATTAGGACCCCCTGTTTATTAATTTTATGGATATTGACTTTTTCTACAAACCCCACATTTCATTTCCTTTCTTTGTTAGTACTATTCATGCTTGATTTTCATGGCAAAATAGTGTACTGCTGTGTATATTTAAGTTTTATGCTCCATGACAACCTGTTTTTGTTCTTTCCATCCTTATATAATCATTTAAAGCTGTTTCTCAAATTCCAACCCCCAAGTTATTAAATTTCAGAATTTTTTCTGACCCCCCTGTCTATTAGGACCCCCTCCCAGTTATTTGCCACTTGAGTATACACATGCTGCCAGCCATCTCCATTATTTCATCGCTTCACCTTCTCTTCAGTCTTCCTTTCATTCTGTTCTCTCTCTTGGTGCTACTTGTTTACTTCCTTGACAAGGGCATTGTGACCAGGGGGCAGGGAGCCCGTGGCCCCCAATTTTTTGAAATCATCACATTTTCAGAAAGTTAATGCTTCATTGGAAAAGTTTCAGACTTTTGCTGCTGGTAAAGATAAAGGTTTTGAATGTCATGTCATTGGAAAATCATTGAATGTGCCCCCCCCCCTACTCTAAAGGTGTCATGATGCCCCTGTTCCTTGGCCCATATTTTCCATTCAGAAGGGATGTCCTATACAGTGAAGTTTTGTGAATTCAGCTTTCTCAATTTGTTTTGCTTTGGTTATTGATCTTACATCCTAAGTTCTGATCCTGTCCTTCCAAGTGATGTTAAGCATTGCTCTTTCCATGCTTCTCAGGACCACCAGAAGCTTGTGCTTAATTTGCTTGTGTTATGTAAAACTGTTTAGTGGGTGAATTTAGGTTTTTCAGATGTATTCACCATTTCAAAATTGATATGTTCACAGGCCAGGATGTCAATGCAGTAATTAATTAGTTAGTCAGTAATTAAGACCAGTTGCTATAACCAACATTTATGAAAAAGAGTAACAAACCATTTGTAACTTCCACAACTTTTATTATAATTGTTTCATTGTGCTTTCTACTAAAATAAAAAGCATCTTTGTTTTGCAGGGTTATTGTATCAGTGGTGCACTACCCCTTTCAAATGGAAGCACACTGGGCAAAAAAATTATGGGTTTGCATGTTATAAGGTGTGAGATTATTGAAAACATAGATGCAATCCAAGAAACCATTCTTGTCATACCAGGAAATCATGTTGGTACCTTTAGGTAAGGCATAATTCAGCAAATGAATAAGATTCTGTTTTTAATCTCAACATATTGAATGCAATTTTTATGCCATTAAACTGACATGACTGTAGTCATCAAAAATTATTATGATATTCCTGTATCACATATCTTAGCAACAAATACTATCTTTTCAATATCATAGAGTTCCTTTCATTTTGACACAGGATTTTATGTATAAAATTGAAACTAGTCTTTTTCTTTTACTACCAGGTCTTTGCTCCGTGCAGCCATGAAAAATGCCATCATCTCTTTATTCTTTCCAATGCTGCTGCCATTTCATACAATTGCCAACCATAATCAATTGATCTATGATGTTGCCAGTGGGACAATTGTTGTTGAGAAGCTATAGAGTATCACACGCCAATTGTGGATTACTGACCTTCAATTTTAGGATGTAACTTATTGACTTGAGGTCTAAATTATAGATTTTAAATTTGAAGAAAACTATGTTGACATCTAGAAACCATGTTTCTCTGGATTTGGGAATGGGATGTTGTTTTCTGTGATGAATTCATTAAATTTTGCATGTCATGATAGAGATACACACTTACTGATTACATCCTTTTCATTTGGTCAATCTCCCAGATCAATTGTTGCAGTTCACCATTAAGCCTTTTCAAATTACTATGCGTTTTTTGCACCTTCTATAAAATGAAAAAATCTGAGATAGTTCTGCCTATCACTACTAGTAAAACTAATGAAATATTATATTTATGTGATTGTTTGATTACTGCTTTTGTAAACTTCTATGCATTTCATATCTGGAGGAGCTACAAACACATCATTTATATCATACTGCCTACTGTTATTTTTTGATTTATTACACTCAGGGTACAAAAGTATGGAAATGATGGGCCTAAAAGTTCAGTTTCAGAAATGGTGTATAAAATTATTTGAAATGTTTGCAATTGTTTCCCCATAGAAGTGGTAGTTGATGTGACCAAAATGAATTTATATGTAAATCAATACTTATTTTCAAAACATAATAAATTTTTGAACTATTCTTTTGTAATTTAAAGAAAATAAGGAAATATAGCCATGATTAAAGATTGTGAATTATCAGACTGCCAAAGATTAGTGATGAAACATTTCCATTTTATTAGGCTTTCCTATCTTGAATATGGAAAGTACATTAGATGCAAAATGTTTGAAATATTGATTGATTCCAAAATACTTTGAACTTAGAGGTTCAGTGGAGGAAGAAAGAGAATGTGATAATCTAAAAAATTTATTGAATAGAGGAGAACAAGCTATCTAACAATTTTAGAGATACATGATATTTTCAACTATATATAAGATAAAATTTGTAGCCTCAGACTTGCAAAATTTGTAGCTTGTGAAAAGAATTCTGCACTAGTATGGCAACGAAAACTACAAAGTAAGGTTAAGCTATTTGTGACCACATTTGTATGTTGCTGATGTCCATTGTTTTCATACTTTTGTACCCAAGTGTAGATATACCACGGTGTCTGCCAAATCAAGGAAGTCCATCACATTTTCCCCAGAATTCTACCCTGTTCTCCCTGATTAACATAGGACCTAAGCAAATACCACACACCTGGCTTACCACCACACACCTGGCTTACCACCACACAAGCCAAATTAAGCATACCTTAGCCTTTCTGAGCATATAATTTTGCTTTAGCTTTACACTAGGATATCAATTTCATGAACATACACAAACAAATACTTTCCATGATGCTTCCCTGATTATATATACAGGTAGTGGAATTCCCTAATTTTTGCTCATATTTTAAATGTAAAACACATTTCTCTGATTCCCTTTGAATTCTTTGATTTGGCATACCAACCATAAAGAATATACAGACATATAAGAGTAGCCAGTAGGTGAATTTGGTTGTTTACTATACACACTACACCACATAACATGTTTGCTGTCATCATGCAGGTTCTATGTTTTTGTAATGAAAATAATTCAGTTTCAGTTCAGTTATACAGTTCAGTTTCATTGATTTATTAATTTATCCTTATTACAATTACAAATTACAATATGATTACATACATAACAAACATGTTAAATGACCTGTAAAAAGGATAGATTAGGTAAGGAGAAGCTCTCCAAATAAGTTAACTAATCAAAGGAGAGCCCCCTGTAAAACAAATAAAAGCTGAGGATAAGTAGACAAAAGAAAGAAAAAGACAACAAAAACACACTCACAGATAAAGCTGAAAGACCTCATAACGATAATTCTAGGAAGTTTTGTGGAAGATAACAGACTAACCATAGGAATTAAGTAAATAAGCTTTCAGTATAGATCGAAAACGTGCAGCAGAGACGGTAACATGAGTGTAAATTGAAAGAGTATTTCACCATCTTGGTAGCTACTCAATAATGGTAGCTGCTCAGCCTTCAGTGATAAATAGTATATGAAGCAACACAACAACATCTTGTATTGTATTGCAGAAAATATAAGCAATCAATGCACTTCATGGTTGCCAAATGAAATGGCCATGCTACCACCACTCTTAGAAATGGTTGATTTCTCGTGCGTGAGTTTGAACTCCTGAGATTCCAAGTCATTGTTGGATATTGCCACCTGATGCCAGACCAATTTGGCACTTTTTCTCAGCACCACCAACAAAATTTCTTGCTCATTGTTAGTCTATTGACTATAGCTCTTGATTCAATTGAAGAATCGAGCTAAAATTGTCAAGTTCACTATTTCTTGGGGTGAGGAATCCAAACATGATATCATAATCACTAAATTTATTCAGAAAATATCAGAATTTTCAGCTTTTAGTTGTACCCAAAGAAATCAAGATTGATAACCTTTTATGCCAGTAATGTAATACACCAATCTCTATTAAATCAAGGTATGTGGTATATACTGCCCTCATGACAATATCCGGACATTTTCGAATTTGGTTGCGAATTCGTTGAGAGATAAAATTGTTTACGAATTTTGACGACAATTTGCATAAAAACCTGCACACGAATTTTTCCTAAGCTTTCCTTGAAGCTTCTTCGGTCTTTCAATATATTAATTGTTGAAAAAATTCTACCTTATCAATGTATAAATAAATGCTATGAAGGTTTTTTGTGAAGATAGTAGCAATCAATTCAAAAGATCTGGCGTACAAACAGGGTTTGGAAAGTGCTTTCTTGCAACAACGGAAAAAATCTATCGTAGCACTTCAAACGCCATTAGATACCCAAAGTCCAGTGCTTTCGATATCTGCAAAGAACCTTCTTATTTTCGCGCAAACAATGGCAGTTGAAAACTGCAAAATTTTTGCAACATTTTAGTTCCATTTGTTCAGAGTTCATTTTTTGCTAAAATAAGAAACCTTTGTTCAGAGTAAATCAATGTCAACTGACGTAGCGAAAATAGGATTGTCACAAGGGTAGGCCTAGCCAAACCCTGTCCAAGGAATCCTCTTTCTATCGTGAATCGCAGGGTAGATGTTCAAAAAAATATATTTAAAGTAGACATGGAACATCAATTGATACTCCAGAACTGGGGCCAAGCAACCAATGTGACGATAGGCGAATCAATAGTAAATCATAGGAGTATGAGTATCCTGTAGTGTTTGACTGTAATCAACAACGCATGGATGGTTGCTACCGTGTAACTAAGGGAAAAGGCCTTTAACCAATCAGCGCATAGTTCCGGTTTAAGCGTGTATATGCAAACAGCTTTTGAGCTAAAGACTACTACCAAAAGTTGAGATATTTGCAATGTCATGATGTATATTCTTCATATTACATTGATTATAACAATTTACTAAATAAAAAGATTACATAATAGCATAATTCACATGAATCTAACATCATTTCTTTCTTGCGGGTTTTTTAAATTGCCTGGCGGGTCAGCGGGTTCATAAGAGATTATACGGGTCTGACACGCGATTTGCAGGTAAGTTGGGAGGTATGTATTCTCAAAAGGATAAGGAAAAGTGTCAATTGCAGCTTTAACATTATCATAATTGCTAAATTTTTAACAACTACAGTAGGCTCTTGATATGTTGAACTTCACAGGAAAAGGGAAATTACCTTGTTATATCGTGAAACTGTTAAATCGAAATTTTAATATATGTCACAGTTTTTGCATTAATGCTTGATACTGCCTGCAAAGTGATCATGCATGTACATTTACTACCATTTAGACAAGCTTCTTATTTCTATTTAATATAAGGCAGTTGAATTTAACTTCAAACCACCACGTCATACGATTTCTATGGTGTTTTAAGGAGTGCTTAAACAGGCAGGCTTACAACTTAAAACGTATGAGATTGCTGCTTCCCCTAGAGCAGGGGTGTCCAAACTTTTTGCGACGGGGGCCAGATTTTCTATTGTAAAAGTGGTGGGGCCAACCTTTTTTACATATAGCAACGATAATTTAAGAAAACTTTTGGAAGCCACTTTGTGTTTCACATTTGCTTTTTTTGTTTCAATTTCAACATCTGAAGAATGTTTTTGGTACATTTGAAACAAG
>OLMO02000277.1:85902-112449 GCA_900291935.2 Cassiopea xamachana
ATATATTTCATGACTAGGCTGCGGGCCGGATGAAATTTGACCGAGGGCCGGATTTGGCCCGCGGGCCGGACTTTGGACATGCCTGCCCTAGAGCAATGAAACTTAGTGGAGTTTCTCTATCTTTGCCACTTCTTCCGCATCTCCTATTCTATGTCATTATGCTAAACGCAGTGGAATAAATTCTGTAAATACTTCCAAAAACACTAAAGCAAGCAACACCTCAATGCATTCAAACTGACCTTGCATATAATTTGAATTTGAATTTCTAATTTGTTTTCTGTACTGTGTATTACTTTATAGAGGTGGTGCCAGACACCAAAACATCACGTGCGGACAAATCTAGATGAGATTGAGTGCTGGTTGAAAATTTAGAAAATATTGCCGACAAACTATTTTAACTTCATTGCACCATCTCTTCTAAACTGCTATGAATACTTGAGTACAAAGTAGACAATGGAACCTCAAGAACTCATTTCAACATAAATGAAATAAATTTTGACGAAAGATTGGTACCACTTGACCATTTACAACCAAGCTTGCCAGATTCAAAAAGTCAAAATACACCAAATGGTGAAAATTTTAAGCCAAATTGGGTTAAAATAAGCCAAATTCAAATATCCTCCACAGAGGTAGTTAAGCTGCAGGGGATTTTGTACTTTCACCCCTAGAATAATCATACAGCATGATATCGTTTATGGATAAGTTGAAATCATTATAGTGCCAATGCTTTCAGCAACCTTTAATAAAGCATAATTCATACTTGTTTTGATGGATATTGTTAAGATAACAAATTGCACTTCGTGAAACCATGCTCAGAAAAATGCCAAAATAATGCCAAATAAAAACATCTGTCAAATGAAATTTTTGAATTCCAAACTACTTCAAAAAATGCCAAAATTGTGAAACTTGGCATTGGAAATGCCAATCTGGCAACCCAATTTACAACCTAACTGGATGATGGCGTCAGACCAGGCACATAGCTGCAGGGGGCACGGGGGCAATGCCCCCAAATGAAAACACTGCATGGCTTTGGCCGCTTGCAAAGGCAGGCTTTGCCCCCTTGGGCACATTCTCCAGCTATGTGGTTGCGTCAACAGCAACCATAGTCTTCGGTAAGTCCAGATGCTAACAAACTCTTCGCCCTTTTTCATATTTGGGCTGCCGACAGGGTGTCATTTAGAGATTCTGGGGGGAGCTGTCCCTCGTGACACCCCATAGCGCCATCCCTGTAGTGCATTGCGTGTGTTATATTTAGGCATTTTTGATTGGAAGGAAGGAAAATTTGGTTCATAGAACCGAGGGTTCGCTATACCGAAGGTCAGTCATAAAGAAAGGATTTGCAAGACTTCTGTTGAATTAATACGAAGGAAAGTGGACTTCGGAACACACAGTTGAGATGCAACCTATATCGGGGGTTCTTGGTAGCTACAGTTTACTGTAAAGCACAAACATCCAAATCTTAACTTTCCTTGCAAGTAATGTTCCAGAATTTTCCTCTAGGGGGTGGGGTAGATAAAAATTTACTGAATAACAAGAGAATTAATTTGAAGACTTATTTGAATTTCAATGTAGTTACATGCGAAACATTTGTGATTCTTAGTGTGTTTGTCAGGGCATGTATCTTACTGTAATGGGGGCTGCAAGGTGTCATACTAACAAGAGTGCATGTAAGCAGCTTTCTTAGCAGTACTGAGAAGTTAGTTTGCAAAGATTAAAAAAATGATGAATGGATGTTCAACCAAATTTACCTACAAGTGGCTTCCAATCTTAAAATCCACCAATAAACCATTAGCTGATAGATACTGTTCCATGACAAATTTAGTGATTTTTATAATATAAGTTGCCAATAACAAACCTTTCGTCATACTTTCGAATATCATATTTCCTCTAATGAAAATTGCCGTCTGACAATTTACCCTCTAAAGAATGCTGCACTTCTAGCCAAACATTTGAAAAGAATGCAACCCTCTAAATAATGCTGGGAAACATTGATATTGATATTCTTTGATATTTTTCATACTGTGGACACAAAATTTATGAACTTAAAAAAATTTTTCGCGTAGTCTTAGTTACGCCTATTTAGGAAAAGAAAGCATTTTGTAAAGTTCCATTTTTCCGTCTGCAACTAAAGTCGTCTTCAAATGAACGCCAGGTCATAAAGTTCAGTTTTCTAAAGGATGCTACAGCATTCATTAGGGGAAATATGGTATAGATATTTTGAGGTAAGCTCGTGTATGGCATACTTTTAAGGAGTTTGCTTGCATTCCAGTCCATTCATGGCTGTGTTCTACCCTTCACATTCTACTTTGGTATCTATAACATAGCTATTAGTGAGAAATTTGTGTTTAAAGGAAACAAGAAAAGTAATTTTCAAGGTTTACTCAATATCTCTCTCTCCCTCTCTCTAGGTGCCATATCCCTGGACGTAGGCGATTATGCCACAATTTTCTGTTCCATGTTCTCTCTATCAGCCCTACTTCTTGATGTTTCACTCCTCTGTCTTGCAGCTATCCCTTCACATTGGATATCCATGTCACTCTTCTCCTACCTCTACTCCTCTTCCCCTCTATCTTTCCTGTCATAGCCAGGTTTTCCAAACCATCTTTTCTTATAATGTGACCAATGAAATGCAGTTGCTTGACTCCTATATCCTTCATCAGCTTTCTCTTCACTTGAGCTCTGCTGAGTACATCTTTACTACATACTTTGTCAGTCCACGGAATCTTCATCATCTTTCCAAGGAACCATATTTCCAACTTTCTAAACGCCTCTTTAAGTCAGATGTTGTTGACCATGCTTCACTACCATACATTAGGACTGGGTATACATAACAATCCATTACCCGGAACCTGACCTTCATGCTTAGGGAACGATTTCTCAGGATGTTGTCCAATTTGAAGAATGTGGACTTAGCCACAGCAATTCTTCGTTTGACCTCATTCACACACCGTGCACCCTCTGTGATGATGCTTCCAAGGCAGTTGAAGGAGGATGCCTGCTTAATTACTTGATCATTCACCTTCAGGATACATCTTGGACTTTCTGTCTTTGAAATCACCAAACACTCCATCTTCTTACAATTTAAGCTCAAACCTTTCCTCTCACTTTCAACTACCACCACATCCAGGGGTCTCTGTAGATCTTCTTCAGACTCGGCTAGCAAGACGGGTATCGTCTGCGTACCTGATATTTGTGATGTTATTTCCACCTAATCTCAGACCTCTTTCCTTTCCCAGTTCTCTAAGGATCAATTCACTGTAGTAGTTAAAGAGATCTGGTGACATCATGCATCCCTGTCTTACTCCTCTCTTGATACTTGTATAATCACTACACTCTCCACCTATCCTTATACGTGCCGTTTGCTTCCAATAAAGACTCTGCAAGAGTTAGAGGTCCCTTCCATGTATTCCAAGCTTTCTTATATCTTCAAAAAGCTCATCATGTCTCACTTTATCAAAGGCATTCGAGTAATCAATGAAACAGATGAAGACATCTTTTTGCATCTCTACTGCTCTCTCAGTAATCATTCTCAATACAAAGATGGCATTCCTAGTACCGGCATCTTCTACAAAGCCAAACTGTTCAACTCAAATTTCAGGTTTTATTCTGCTGCTTGCCCGGAGAAGTATGATTCTTAAGATGATTTTTGTGATATGACTCATGAGACTAATTGTGCAATGTTGTTCACATTCAACAGCACTCGGCTTCTTCGGAAGTGCAATAAAGATTGATTAGTGTAGATTTATGATGTCTGTCAACTTTTCAACTCCATATTCCTCCAAGGCTTCTAACATTTCAGCAACTATTCCGTCAGGCCCAACAGCTTTATTTCTTCTCATCATTTTGATGGCTGTTCGCACCTCTGACTTCAGGATTTTTGGTCCCTCTGTTCAGTCAGGAAAGTAAGGTAAAGCTCCTCGTGTATCATGAAATAACTCCCCAATATACTCTGCTCATCTATTCTTGATGTCACTCTTCTCTACAAGCATGGTACCATCCTTTGCTTTTATACAACCGGAGCCTGAGCAGCCCAACTTCCTTCCTCAGATTTCACTAATCTTCTGGTATACTTTGTGGTTCACACCAAACTGACCCTCAATTTATCTACATTCTCTATCCAGCCAGGTTTCTTTGGCATCTCTACATTTCTTCTTGATGAGTTTATCTGCATCTCTATTTTCTTGGGAATCACGTTTCTTGATCTTCTGTCTGTCACTCATCATTGACAGAATTTCTTGTGTCATCCATTTATTTTTACTTCTTCTCTCTTTCTTTGGTACACACTCTTCTGCCGTCTCAACCAAGATGTTTTTCATAGACTCCCAGGTAACCTCATCACCTGCGTCAATAAGCTCCTCAAACTTGTTCTCTACTCTGATGGAATATACCAGTGGAATCTCTGGTTTCCTCAACTGCTCAAAATCCAGTTTCTTTGTAGTTCTCGCTTTCTTCAACTTCTTCAGTAGGCATTGGAGAGTACATATTACTGGAACATGATCACTCCCACAGTCAGCACCTGGATATGTCTTTGCATGTTTCACTGCTCTCTTGAACCTGTGATTAATGGATATGCAGTCAATCCGGTTCCTTGAGTGATCTCCTGGGCTCTTCCATGTATATGTTCTTCTGGGATGCTCCTCAAGCCATTTGCTCATGATGACCATGTTGTTTGCCTCCCACTACTCTACCCATCTTGCTCACGCCCCACCTTTGCATTCAGATCTCCCATGATGATATTTATTTCATCTGATATGTACTGAGCCTTAGCTTTTTCCAGTGTTTCATAGAATATGTCAATCTCTTCTTCTGTGCTCTCTGCTGTGGGTGCATACACTACAATGAAAGAGATATTGAAGGGATGACCTTGTAGCTTGACGAGCAAGACTCTTTCATTTACATTCCAGTACCCAAGCATGCATTTTGCCATGTTGTTATCCAACAGTAGTCTTGCACCTTTTTCATGTTTATCACCACCTGCATATATCATCTTGAACTTGTCTATTATAAAGTTACCATTGTTTGGCCATCTCGTTTCATTTATACCAAGTATGTTGATGCTAAGTCAGATCATGTCTTGCTTTACATTCTCAAGTTTTCCACTGTGATAAAGAGTCCACACATTCCAAGTTCCCACCCTGATGGTGTTTTTATTGCAAACAGTAGCTTGCTGACGGTGGAGGCCCACCTGTTCCTCATGAGACACCCTACCGGGTGAGGAGGCATCCTCATTGAGTAGAAAGGTCCCCTTCACGCCATTATCTTCTGACATCAATTTCTGACTTTCCATGATCTTTCTTGGAAGAAAACTTAGTGAAGTGGTTTTCCGTAGCTTTCTTCACTGCAGTATGATAGCCGTATCTGGGATTGCCAAAACGCCCACCACTAGCTCAAGAACTGCCGTTGTCCTATTTTATATAGGATCTTCCGCCAAGAACTTGTACTCCATCACTGTTGCCTAATGCAGTGCTAAGTTACTCAACATATACCCTCTTAAAGTAGCGTTGTTTTGATAATTTTTTGATGAATGTTGAGGATAGATTGTGGGAGCCTTGGAAAAATAACCATCTCCACCAATGGAATTCAAATAAGCCTACGTGATTACGCATACTTTAATTTGACAAAAGATTGGTGTAGTATATAATTGGCATAAAAGGTTATCACAAAGGGATGGGGTTGACTAAAAATTGAATAGCAATACATCCAACTTTGAGTAAAAATCCTGACATTTCCAATTTAAGTTCTGCAATTTGACAATTTTGGATTCCTCGACCAAAAAATAGTCAACTTGACAATTCTAGCTCAATTCCTCAACTGCATCAAGAGCTATAGTCGACAGAATTACAATGAGCATGAAGGTTTGGTGGTGGCACTGAGAAAGAAGTGCCAAAATGGTCTGAGATTAAGTGTCAGTGTCTCACTAATGGCTTGGAAGTTTGAAGTAGAATTTGGTACATACCCTATCTCAGGAATTCAAACTCATGCACCAAAAATCAGCCAACTCCATGCAGGTTGGTAACATGGCCATTTCAATTTACCTGGATTGACCCTTGAGTTGCATTGAAAACAAGAATGAACACTCCCTACCTCAACAAGGCTCTCATTGTCAGCTGGAGATCCCAAATGAACTTCTGACTGATCTTCCTATGATATCAACAAAGGGTATCAAAATAATACAATAACTCCTATCCTCAAATCATGCATGTGGGAATTGGGGGGGGGGGGAATGGCCTATTTCACCACTTTTCAAAAATTTGTATGTAAAATCCCCCATTGGACCTTACAGAGTTGGCATTTTGCTGGTGAGGTTGCCTCCGTACATTTTGTGTCCTCCCTATTTACACACTGCCTTATGTCCCTGCTTCAAATAGTTGTGCTTGAGGATGAAATTTCATTTATGTAACCTGGCATGTACATAAGAACTTTCAAAATATCCAAAAGTACTAAATATACACAAGGAGAACTATAAGTGGTCCTAGGAATCCAGACCCTAGTCATTTCCAACAAAACAACAAATACATCCTTTTGCAGTGACCTCTCTGTACACACCAAGGTATGGAACCTGTATATCTAGTACCCTCTCTATGTTGTGTGTCAAGTATTTATATGTGTTGATATGACTCTATATCCAGGCACACAATTTTGGGGATACTGGACCCCTGCCCTTCTCAGTAAATGAACAAAATTGCCCTTTTTGCAGTGCTCTCTCTATACCTCAATGTGACTCTGAACATTTTATGGATGTTTTGCCACCAGTCCCCTTTTTCCTCCCCTATCATGATAAGAATGAACAATAAGAATTAATGGTCTTCAGAGCAACAATATCAGTAAACCTCCAGCAATATGTCCTCCACTGATAGATATGAAAACAATATTCACATGCTGTATCTTCCTTTAAAAAGTTTGGATGTGCCCTTTTCATGGATTGGACCCTGGCTCTTTAAAATTCCTAGTTGCACACCTGATATAAGCTAACATTACAGAATTGGTAGTAAATACAAATGACTATCTAGTCCGATGCCTTGTCCATTTCTTTTTGCATGCTTGTATATAGAGACACAGGAATAATTCAAAACATAGGAGGGAACATTCAATTTACTTTCATTGCAGTTATAAAGTGGCTTTTCAGAGAGGCTAACAGTAAAAGTATATCTTGAGATCATTCATTTGGGGGCCTGCAGCCAGGGTCAAAAAGGCTAGAATTAGAAAAAACTTTATTTGGCCAACCAACTATGAATCATGGTAGTACTGTGAAAACTTCATGGTGTCATACATTCATGATATCTAAATAATATTCACAATTTTTGACCCACTTCCTTTTGATTGGATTGACATGGACTAAAATCTTTAGACTCCCCACCCCTACAACATCTACATTGTGTTACCCCCAGCACACTTGATCACAATGAACAATTGATATGATTGACCTATCATAAAGGATATAATTTAATAGATGTACAACATAATAATCACAGGATGGCTTTACAATTGCAATCCATAGGGGCATCTATGCTCTGATGTACCCTCTCCCCTTCCCCCTGTATATTGTCTAAAAAAGCCTTAATTTTAGTGAATGCCTCCTCACCCCCTCTTTCCTATAGTCATATATTTATCACCCCATGCAGAATTCAACCCTGCAACTTAATGGCAACCCAAATGGAACAACAGTAGCCACAATCCAGACTGGAACCTGTCATGTGCGCAGGCAGCATCTTACCCCCATGCTGGCTTGTACACTTTCCAATACTGGGCACAACATCAGTCTGTTGGTCCACTTGCCAAGTATTTGAAGAACCAACTTGCAATCAATCAAAGCACTACCAGAAATTTTTGCAAAAAGTTCCAAATCAGGTCCACACAAAGCAATTTGTGAATTCTTTTCAGGCATGCATCATGACATTTCAAACTTGCACTGGCTCCATCCACATATGCACCAGAATTTGATGAAAGCCCAAATGCCACATGCCCAGGTGCATGTCCTATACCAATGCTGAACACACCAAAATCAGGAATGGAACTAGGAATTTCCAACGGGGGGCTGAGTCCTCCAATGAAAGAGCCAAAATACCCATAGCAGGAAATGCTTTAGAGGTAGCAACTTTTGCAGGAAGAAACTTTCATAATTTTGGTGATTTTTGACCCTTTTTGGAAAGTTTCTGCCTTGGAAATAATGTGAGAAATTGATCACACACGACTCTGATATTTTATCTTTGATTTATACCATTAGTTTATGAGCAAATACAAATCAGCACCCAATCAAATTTCCTGCAAACAGAACCAATTAATCCTCCCAGTTTGCTGTCTGTTTCACCATTTTCAAATCCAATTGAAACCTCCTTCAATTTGATGTAAGAACAACAGTAATCAGATTTCCAAGTTGTGCAATTAAAGCAGAGTTTTGTGGTCTCCCATATAAGCAGTTTATAACTCATCTTAATCACATCTTTTAGTAATAAGTAGTCTCAAAATACAATCAGAATATTTTGATTCCTTATAAATGCATCAAAACATTAAAGGTGGCAGAAATTATCAAGTTCAAAGAAATAGCTTTGCTGCTTTTTGTCACATTAATACAGCATTCTATCATAATTTTATTTCAGGTTAACTAATTTGTATGAACAACAATGAGCTCACTGATACTATGTTCTAAAAAGAAAAGCAAATGTGCTGTTATAGCAGTTGCTATATTCCTTATTAGCAACTTGATAGAAGCCAGACAAGTAAGGGGCTGTTCAATAGTTACATCACCCTTGGAGGTAGGTAGTTCTAAATGCTTTTCATGATTCTCTGTTATGGTAAATTAAGGGGTGGGTGGCACTGTAGTCAAATTGGTGGCTTCATGGGGTAAAAACATCAATATTGAGATGTTTTGCGTAATGAAGGTATGCCGAAACCCAGCACACAGCCTAAATGAATAAGGATATTGAAAGAAACCATGCTTTCTTGTTCTATCTATCCTTATTCTATCTCACTGTAATCTTATATTGAAGATCTTAGATAGGAATGTAGTTTTAGGACACTTTAATGGTCTAGTGCTAAATTTAAATTCTTATATTTTCCATAACAAGGAATGAGACTTCTCCTCTTCTTCTATCCTTCCACTATGTTAGAAAGTTGTTTTGCATTGAGACTGTTGCACATCAAGGGGAGGGAGTGTTTGTTCTAAGCATGGCACAATGAAAGGGGGTCTTGTGTACAAACATGACAGAGGTTGATGATGAGGGGGCATAGCTGGTTTTAAAATGGCAATTATAGCGTGATGTAGTTCTTGAACTGCCCCTAAAAGTGTGAATCACACGCATGAAAGATATTATGTGTATGGTTTACCACACACATGATACTTTCCTCATGACAAAGACTGATTACAACACATATTCCACCCGCAAAACATTTTTCCTTGAATTTGTTTGTTCCTGCCTACAAACAGAGCCACTGAGAGGGGGGCTGTGAATCCAAATTGCCCCAGGGCCTCAAGTTCCAAAGGGCCTCATACTACCCAATGCATGAAGGTCTGGTGGCCTCATAAAGTAAACCAGCAGTATTTTTCTAACGTTAATTTCTAGACCCTGAAAATTTTCTGCTCACTTCACTAACAGGGGGCCTAAGCTGTCTCTTTTCCCCCAAAGCCTCAGGGTTCTCTTGGCAGCCCTGCCCAATTTTCGACCTTTTAGCCCCCCAAAATGTTATGAAGTAAGGATCTCCCTTAACATGAACAAATATATCCCACACTGGAAAGTATGATGTGCACCAGCAATATCTTGCTTTCCAACAGTAGATGAACACAATCAATAAATTCATTTTTTGGCCACACATTTGAAGCAGCAAAAAGTGAAACACTAGGTAATTTACAAAAATTTATAAACATGACCCACACAAAAAACCAGGGTTTTATCTCAGATGCGCTCATGAATTCTTAAAAATTGACGTTTTCATGCAGTAAGCAAACTTTCCAGTTTGGGCCTAATCTCTAACAGAAATTTTCTATTGCCAAGAATGATTTAATTGACTTACAAAATATTCACAGTATTGTATTTTGATACTGACAGCATTTAAAATGCATATAAGTATTTGTTTTATCCCACGCTTCTCTTCAGTTGTAAAAGTTTCTTCACACAAAAATGAACCTTTCACTTGCTTGTGAAAGCTTTTACCACACAAATTGAAAAAGCCATCCGAATTCGCAAAAGTTTATTCCAAACCTTCATGAATTTTCCTCCTTGAAAAACTTTCCACCCACTAAAGTTTCTACCCTAAACTGCAAAGAACCACATAACACAAGTTCTCCACCTTCAGATGGGGAGGAAGCTAGTGTGTTGCAGCAGGGGGCCATAGCTCCTGCTTCATTCTAGTGCCACTCCTGAAGCAAATGTGCTTCAGAATCTATAGAAAGTAATCTGGCTCTATTTAGATCACCCCACTCAGCTGCTCCGTCCTGGGTACGACGTTAAACTGCAGCTCTGGGGCACCCTTGAGCAAGGTCAGCACCCCAGTTAGCTCCCCGAGCCAGGGTCACGGTGAAGTTGCTGGAAGCAGGGCAATGGATGTCCCTTGAGAACATATGTGGTTCAACTGCAAAGCCTGGTCTCACTGGACCTATGCCTGGCAGTTTCCTTCAGTGTTCTGGAGTTTTCTGGCAGGGATAACCCCTCCTGGTTAGTTGGAGACTGCGAACTGGAAAGGGGCCTGGGGAATCCTATCCAGCTATTTTTTTCTGCGTTGTGTTCACAGTGCAACATCTTCCCAACCACCCTCTAAATCATCATGTTGAACACAAACTCCAAACATCGATACCACATCGCTCATCAAGTGGGTGACCAAGGAGCATCTTGTTCAGTGGGTGACCAGGCTGGACATGGAAACTATGCTACTGGAAAGAACCCAAATCATATCCAACTCAGAAACATCCTAAAAGTGGGAACCTGGAACGTTGGAAAGCTTAAAGAACTTGGGAAGCTTAACAACATTTGTAACGAAATGGACAGGTACAATCTGAAACTCCTCGGTATCTGTGAGACCAACTGGAATGGAAAAGGTAGCTTAACTACCTCCACACATCATTCAGTTCTGTTCTCTGGGAATGAAGAAGGATATAGCCACGGAGTAGCAGTCATCCTCTCCAAAGAAACAAAGAAGATTCTTATTGGTTATAGTCCTGTTAATGATAGAATTTTGAAAGTCAGACTCCATGCAAAACCACACAATGTATCCATCATTCAATGCTATGCACCAACTTCAACAGCTAGTAACAAAGAAATGAAGACCTTTTATAATACCTTGCAGGAAATGATCGATTCCATCCCCAGTAGAGACGTGAAGCTATTAATGGGAGACTTCAATGCCAAAGCTGGTTCTCAAAACATCTCTAACTCAATCTATGGGAGATTCGGTCTGGGACATCAAAATGACAACGGAGAAGATCTTATTGATTTCTGTAGCACAAACAATCTGACAATCACAAACACAATGTTTCAACATCACCCTAGACACTTATACACCTGGGCTTCACCCGACCAGAAAACTTGTAACCAGATTGATTACATACTTCTTTGCCAGAAATGGAGAAGTTCTGTTAAGAATGTGAGAACAAGGCCAGGTGCAGACTGCAACAGTGACCACCAACTTCTTGCAGCGGATACCAAATTCAACCTGAAGAAGATGAAACAACCTCCGCCCCCGATCAGATTTGACTATAAAACACTTGATGACAACTACAGAGTCAGAATTATGAACAAATTTGCATCTCTTCTACTGTGGAAGGCTGGCAAAGAAATTATCATTTGAACCGCTGCAGAAACAATTGACAAGAAAACAAAGAAACATACCACTTGGATCTCTGGTGAAACACTTGAAGAAATTAAGATCAGAAGAGAGATTAAATCAAAAAGACTTGACAGTCCAGTAGGCGAAGCTCTTTACAGAAACCAAAACGCAAAATCCAAAGAAAGATGAGAAAAGACAAGGAGAAATTTATCAAACAACAATGTTTGAAAATTGAAAAAAATGCTGTCAACAGCTCTACAAAAGAACTCTATCAAGGAATCAAAAATCTGACAAAATCTTTCAAACCATCAGCTGATACCATCAAGTCAGAAGACGGAACAGTTCTCTGTGATGGAGATAAAGTCAAAGAAAGGTGGAAAGAGTACTGCTACAAACTGTACGAGAAGAACGACAACTTGCAACCTATCCATCTCGATCTCATGGTTTCTGAACCTGAACCTCCACCCCTTATTGATGAAGTTAAAGAAGCAATCAAAGATCTTAAAAATTACAAGAGTCCTGGAGCAGATGAAATCACTGCTGAAGTAATCAAGAATGGAGGTCTGAACATCGAAGCTTTATACCACAAACTCTGCTGCAAAGTGTGGAATGACCAGAAGTGGCCTGCTGATTGGGTGAAGTCCGTTTTTGTACCAATCCCAAAGAAAGGAGACAAAAGTTTTTCTCAATCCAAAGAAGACAAAAGTTATGAAGATCAGAAAGAAGCCTGATGACAGCGACGAAACGATCATCAAAATCGACAACGAGCCGATAGAGAACGTCAAAAAATTTACTTATCTGGGAGTAGTCTTCACAGGCAATTACGATGACAGTGTGGAGATAAAAAGGAGACTTGCGATCGCTAAGAACACGACTGTCGCTCTAACAAAGATATGGAAAGACAAAAACATCTGTCTTCGAACCAAAAAACGACTTCTCACCTCATTAGTGTTCCCTACTGCCACCTACAGAGCTGAATGCTGGTCGCTCAAACAGTCTGACAGAAATAGAATTGACAGCTTCGAGCTCTGGTGTTACCGACGTCTGCTTCGTATCAGCTGGACAGAGAAGAAAACCAATGAAGAAGTTCTCCAACAAATCAACTGTGAACATCGATTGATTGACATCATCAATGCAAGAAAGCTCAAATTCATCTGACACATCCTACACAGCAACAACCTCGACAAAGTGCTCCTGACTGGCATGGTCTTTGGCCCCAGAGGGCGAGGATGTCCTACAAACCCAGTTCTGGGACGACATTCGCCAGCTAACCAGTATGGGCATCAGAGAAGCAGTTCGACTGGCACAGGACCGGGACGGCTGGAAACTGATGGTGCAGAGGGCCACGGCTGGTCGTAATAGACCAATCTGTTGATGATGACTCAGCTGCTTCATGCTTACTATGAAATACCAATGAAAGGTATCAAAATGTCAACAACAATAACTTGCCTGGTCTTATGTTCACTGTAGGCATCCAATACTGTAGGTGTGAAACTACTGCTTGACAAGTTTCCTCTTTATCACATCAGAAATGAAGAATAAAGGTGGTTTGCTTCCTACCCCACTTAACAGACAACAATCAAAAGTCAAAGTCCTCTCCCATGCCCAATAGCGCATAGGGTGGTGCCTATCTCCATTTCTATAGCACGACCTACCAGTTGTGAGGCAGATGCTCTACCACTGGGCCATCACACCACTGGGCCATCAGACAACAATGCTGCAGGGTAACTGTTAAATTATATACTATGGAGAATATCCCATGTGGTGTACCTCAAGGTTCATGTATGGGTCCCCTGATATTCCTTCTCCTCATCAATGACATGCTTTATTAACAAAGGTCAGGGTAAATGTTTATGCAGACAATACTAGTCTTACTCACTCTGATGAAAAATAAGGTAATGTAACAGAAGTGATAAAACCCAAGGGATGGTTGCAGGGTAATAAGATATCCTTTAAAACATTGAGAAACAAGACTATTTCTATGATCATAGCCACAACTAGAATGCTAACAAATGAGAATAGAGAAAAACTGTTGCCTAACTTTACTATTGATAGTGAACCTAGTCAACTAAAATTGAACTAAATCTCTAGGGGATTCAGATAGATGATCAACTTAAATGGAAAGAGCAAATATCTCCAGTATCATCCAAAGTTGTGCCTGCAATTGGATGCATCATATGTGAGAAAATTCTCACCTCGAGACACAATGAAAATGCTATATTTAGGGCTCAATGGGCCTCACTTTAGATACTGTTTTTCTGAATGGGGTTTATGTAGTATTCTTAAAACAAAAAATTGAAAAATTCCAAAACAGGGCTGTTTGGATTATAACCTATAGTCCCTACAATGCACCAACTAGTCCCCTACTGAAGCAATTGAAATTACTTAGCATTCAAGATATGATACAGTAAGAAACTGTGGGCATCGTATACAAACCAGTTAATAATCAAGCACATGAATATTTATCAGCTCTGTTGAATAGAGTTGCTAATATGAAAAGAAGAATAATATGTAACACTAGTTAAAATCAAAGACCTCTGCAAGTAAATAACACCATAGGTCAAAATTGTTTTGCATAAAGAGGGTCCTTTCTTAGAAATAACCAGCCGACAGAAATAAAAACTGCAAAATTATGACTCACTTAGAAAAAACTAAAAAAGCATCAGCAAAGTTGACAGTTGATGCATATTTATTAGTAATTACCTATTTATTTATTTATTGTAAATATTTAGTTTCTCTTACTGTAAATTACATTCTCTTGAATTCTCTTACTGTAAATTACATTATCTTTAATTCTCTTACTGTAAATTACATTCTCTTCAATTCTCTTACTATAAATTACATTATCTTCAATTCTCTTACTATAAATTACATTATCTTCAATTCTCTTACTGTAAATTACATTATCTTCAATTCTCTTACTGTAAATTACATTCTCTTCAATTCTCTTACTGTAAATTACATTCTCTTCAATTTTCTTACTGTAAATCATGCAAGCACATTAGTTAATTCTTCTTTAACATGGCCCCTATATATCAGGTCCAAACTGGCAACTTCAAATACTGTACAGGGGATCTGTTTTGCTGCCTAGAAATTGCATGGCTGATAGTCAGTTGGACAAGACTATTGCAAGGTTGAGAGTAATGTGTGCGCAGCTGAGTAAAGAGTAACACATAAAATTGCTTTGCTAGAATAATTTTGCACAGCTGGAAGAATCATTTAACAAGAATTATGCAGCTGCAAGTGTGGCTGACAGCTGGTGTGCTCAAGGAAGAAACCCACTGCATAAGGCAAAAATTCCAATCTGAGATTAGGCTTTGTTGGAGCCTGAGGGCTTCCGTGGGG
This sequence comes from Cassiopea xamachana, assembly GCA_900291935.2. Classification (NCBI taxonomy): domain Eukaryota; kingdom Metazoa; phylum Cnidaria; class Scyphozoa; order Rhizostomeae; family Cassiopeidae; genus Cassiopea; species Cassiopea xamachana. The sequence continues at coordinate 101,005 of OLMO02000277.1, forward strand.
AGTATTCATATAGTACATACGCACAAAGGAGGGAGGGGGTCAAGCAAAAGTGTACAGCATGCATACCAGGAGGGGAGGAAGCTCGACACATCTAAGTATGTACATAAAAAGTCCCTTTTCTCATGAATTTTGTAACATTTTCATATGCAATGTATTTTTATCATATTCTTTGTTCTAGCCATGACTTTTACTATTGTTTAATAAAATATTTGCTATTATTATTGTCCTGTCTCTCAAATGTTTTACAGCCTTTTTCTCTACGGAATTATTGACTGAATATTTAAGAACATTCTTTCATAAATGGGGGGGGGGGTCAGATGGGTTAGAATACATATGCAATGGGGACATTGTAGTAAGCATACATGTCTGTGCCATGGAGGAGGGGGTCACCATTTTGATAAGTATATACTAAGGGAGTGACCCCATGTGTAAACAATGCAATATGAACATGACCTTCCCCATACAGAAATCAGAGAATGCATGTGGTTGCCACAGGAAATGAACAACAAAATTCCCTGACTTTTCCATGAACAACAGGAAAAGGGTAATCTGGTAAGTAATGACCTCTAATGACCCCCATCCATTTGCTATTCATGCCCATTCTACTGCAAGGAAGACTCTTCTTATTTCATTACAACAGCATGGAATCTTGGGAGGCTAATCCTAACTTCGGGTAGGTACGTGCCATTTTTTGCTGAAACTTTGAACCCGTAATTCTGAATATTCCATTTAATGGTAATCATAGTTCCGCGCACATTTTAAATGCTGTTACTGATAATTTCACCCTTTCCATGAAAGTGACCAAGCAGAAATGAACTATATCTTGCTAGAGGTTTTCTCTTGGTAGCCATTGTGAGGCTACATCCACCTACAATATATGAATAAATATTTATAATAATCCATACCTTCACTTCGAAATGATTGTTTACCAAACAAATATTATAGCATTCTTGCAGCTTAGCAAGCTTCCACGATAACGTAACAATGGATGACAATGGAGATGAAGTCAAGTTCTGTTTTTGTTGTACCACTTTCAAAACTTCGTCCACTTCACCTGGATCTCCATTTACAAGTATCTGAGGATCTTCCAAAAGTTCAAGAAGCATTCGATATTCATGAGTAATTTCCCTAACCAGCAGTTGGCCCTCTAAACACGCTTTCCGGTCCATGCTGTAACATTCGCTTGGTTAGTTAGGGCCTACAACACAGTCGAATGTGAAAACGAGGCCAGACAAAAATAGACTGCTCAACTGAAGGCTATTGATGGCATCAAATTGTCGTAAAGGCCAGACAGTTTTCTCACTGATTCTATAAGTTGACGAATTTAACTGTCATTATTTCTGCCCTACTTCGGAAACCTTGTCTATTGTCCTAAAGCAGAGCGTAGCTTCAAAGATGAATTTTTTCATTTCTGACACATCCATGAAAAAAACGCGATACATAGCAGAATTCCTACGAACCATATTTGGTCAGCGTCATGACGCGCGCATCGTGCCACGTCTAGCAGTTTTAACTAGTGACGTTAACATGCCAACTAACAACGTAGTTTACATCTTTTGACATTGTATACGTGTTACTGCTTTTGTCATAATATCTGCTAACATTTTGTTAGTATTACAATAACAAACATCAATTTCGCCTGATTGTACCCGCTCTCTGCAAAACAAGTCATGTATTGCAATGTGCTTCGTATAATCATAATGTTTTTGATGTTTTGTCAACTTCATGGCACCTTCATTGTCCTCAAAAATAACACTGGCATCTTTCTGAGCAAATTCTAAATCCTTCAACAATTGACGTAGCCTTAAACACTCTTGTGTAGCTTGACTCAATCCAACTGCGCTTCTGTAGAAGATTTTGCTACAGTAGATTGCTTCTCTGTCCTTCAAGTAATCAAATTGCCACCCAGGAGAAACATGTCCATATGTTGAACGCCTTGTACCAATACAATCACCCCCAACTAGTCACTATATTCAGTTAAAATTATAATTCCACTGCTTCTTGTGTAACACAATCCATGTTCATTAACGCCACGTATCGCAAAATATGATTACCTGAAGACCAATGTTCTTTGTTTGGATTAGATATAGACTGACTCTATAAATTCACTGCAGCTGAAAGATCTGGTCGAGTAGCTGTCATTAAACATGTAAAACAGCCTATGACCTGTTGACACAAATTGGACTTTACAGAGTTCTCAGTTTCTGCAGCTTGAAGCCGTTTCCACATTACACAAACTAACCTAGGTTTGCCCCAGGTTAGTTGTGAAAAATGTAATATGGACACAACCTGGGGCGAAACTAGGTTAGTTTTACACGTAAGGCATGCGCAGTGGCGGCTTCAGTAATTTGACCGTGGCTTTTGAGTGCTTTTCTGAGTTTAAATTGAGCTTGAGCATGCATAATTATTCATTATTTCAACTACAGTATCGCAATCTTTGTTATGATTACGAGTTTTAGAAAAATGCTTGAACTAAAAGTATTAATACCGCACACTTTGTTCTCTGCGATGTTTGATTCAAATTGGTAACGAGGATTCATAATTTAGAATTCAGAATTGTAAAATTGGCAACTTCAGTGTGGACACAACCTGGGTTCGCCCTAGATTAAACTAACCTGGGACTAATCTAGGCTAGTTTGTGTAGTGTGGACACGGCATTAGATGGCTGCATTCATTTTTCTCAGCTGTAAATCAACAAGGAAGTCAGTGTGTGAAAAATGCGCACCTTTTCTACCTTCTACGACTGCACATAACATCATCGTAACTATGATTACTCTGATGAGAAATTATACAATCACCCAAAGGAGGTCAGACTGTAATCCCCTTACACAGAAAGAAAAAATAAAGCGCCCGCGCGCGTCAAAAACATTTCGAAAAAGGATTATGAACTAAAGTTTTTTTTACAGCGGCCATAGTATATCGAAGACCAGGCATTTTTTGCCCCAAATATATGGCACGGGCTATATGGAATGCACTAAGGAACAATGCCCTACTCCCTAAAAGGGTCGTCATCTACACAAAGCGAAATTTTTACAACACTTGTTCCAAGGTTGAAGAAAAGGTTTAAAGTTTGTTGCACCACAAAATCAGGATAGCTGCATATCTGTGTGGCGGTGTTCTTTAATTTTAGATTGGGTTGGAGTCGATTGAAAATAATCAAAAATTATGGTGTAGAGTACTTCTATATACAATATCGGTGAGTTACTGCGGGGGGGGATAATGCCCCCTGCCCTCCAGTTTTTACTAGCCTGCTTTCTTATAAACGACTTTCTCATACAAAAACCTGAATTTCTTCCACCCCCGCATATTAATTTCTTCTAATTTTTCCAACCCACCCCCGGCAATTAGACACTTAAGAGTACGCATTATTTTTTGTGAAAAACTGCTACGGACATAAAAGGGGGTTGGGTGTACATTACTTTCGCTAAATAACGCCAAAAATTAACTCCCATAGTTCTACTTTTTCACTTTTCTGATGAGTGACTCTAAAAATACTCAAACCAACAGTTTAAGACCTAATGGAGCTTGAATCTTCTCCTATCCCTAATAAATATTAATTTAGGCCATTTTTAACAATTGTCTTCTGCAATAGTGCATCAAGTTATATTACGCACAAAAGTAGTGGCTGGTCTTTGCGGTGGGGTCTCATGCCAGAATGCTACGTAACAGAGAGGTTGTATCAGCTCAAGTGTGACAAGCCGTTAGGTAGGAGGTTGGGGCTCAAAATTGCAATTTTTTCTTTCGTACTATTTGAATGATCCATTATAAGGTAATGAGCGCTACAAACTGATCAATCAATACCTCTTAGGAATAAACGCAATGAAAGAGCAATGCTTTGGAAACAGTATATATTTCGTCAAAACATACTACTTATAGTAAAGTGGGCTTCATTGGTTTTATACATGATGTACACACATAACGCATACCCTATACAAATGAAAATCACCAGGCACTGCACTTGCTAGTATATGATTACATAAGCCTTTTCATCTATTTCCAGCATATTAACAGTAAAATACAATAATCGCGTAATTAAAGATATCTATACAAGATCTACCCTTGGAATAAACTTAGATACAATAAGATTACACAAAATGGTCCTAGCTTTGAACAAGTCAATCGCAGTTACCTAGCAAAAACTGCTCAGAAAAACTCTTGGTGTATCACCTAGCATAGCTATAATGCTGTCCACACACAAAAGAATCGATTTTCTGCTGGTGCAATCCACTTCAAATTTTAATCTTTGGTAAAAAAAGTTATAACGTGCAAAATGAGAGTCCTACTGCACAAAAATGCAATTAAAGTACTAGAGAGGAATTTGAACAGTTGAAATGTCCATTAACTCGGAATTCAATAAAGGTGCTTACATTTGAAAAAGTAAGATGAAGAACTGAACCTAAGCCTTCAAAAGTAGGCATCCTGAAAACTACAACCAGGGTGAAATTGGCATTATTATTAAAGGTAAAAATGCACAAGAAACGTTGGGATACTTTGATTTACACAAATACAAAAGTAAGGAAATAGTATCCATCTCAACTCTAAATACAATACACTTGACGAAAGCTGTATATGATGACGTCACAAGCCAATACTATACAAGATGGAGCAAGGCAGGCCTCATTTTCACATTGCATTTACAGAAGAGAGGGTCGGACCCTAATGTACAATGTACAATAATTGACAAAAATAATTGCAATGAGATACAGTATTACTTGTCCAAAATATGACAAAATATTTGATAAGAATGCTATGAACACAATACCATTAAAATAATAAAAACAAGACAATGCAACACGTCACAGACTGCACTGCAGTAAAGCTACTGCAGTGAAGAATATAGCTGATATACATCACTCCATAGAATGTTACATACCGCTTGGCACGATAATACCTTTCACTTAAAATGGCTAATAAAACTTGCCAGATGCAAAATCCTTCAACAGTTTGTCAAACAAGGCTGGCTGTATGATAATGGAAACTCTACTATATGACAAATACAGTCATTGACGCTATGCATTATCTTGTCTTCCTAGTTTACATAAAAATATTAAAATTTAAACGCAATAATTATTCAGCTTTACAATTATTAACTACAAAATATTTGTTTCACACACAATCACATGTTGCACACTGTAAAACTGAGAATTATAATTAGTTCCAAACCCTTTTCCATCTAAGTGATCATTACTTTTGACTAATAGAAATATAATGTAGAAATTACGTGCAACTAAAAATACATCATTACGAGGCCGGCAATATGTGAAAAACAATTGGCATTGATATAAAGCGATAATACTTCATGTGAAGCTCAAGAATTCCATATAGCCTCAGAACTCAACCTTAAGACTGAAGCTCTAAAACGTGTAAGCAACCGCTTTTAAAGTCAAGGATAATAGTCATATAGCTAACATCTGCAAAACAGAACAGCTTTTCTCATGTCACAATGAAAGAATATTTAATCTGATTTCAGTGACTGTTGACTCTTCAAACTTTGGCATTGCGTAAAGTATATTGCTGCTACATGCAATGAAGTAACACAACCAAAATATTTTACATAAAAGCAACTAATTGTGTGATAATAATAATAATAGCAATTGCATGATAAATCAACCCAACACTAAAGCACAATAATCAAATTCATCACAAAAGCAAGAATAGAAACATAGAGAGATATAAGTAGTTTACAAAACCTGCCCATTGGGTGGCAAGAACACCATATCCATGTTTGGCTTCATGTAGAAAGCTTTTTCCAACTTCTCCAATTTGGCCAAGATGTGTTTGCCATAAGTAAATTTGCGTAATGTTGCCACATGTGGTCGAATTTTATGTACCAACATTTTCTTTTGCAATGGCTCAGCAACATCAATCATTTTCTGCACAACATAATTTGCAAATTGATCCTTCATCATAGTGTACAACGCACCTGGGCTCCTACGGGAAAATAAATACGATAAGTATAAATAAATAAAAATAAACACAAATTACATGAGGTAAAACAGCAAATTCAAGCACTTTTCTAACAATATATACTATTTACGCATGGACACATAGAATTGAGCTCTTCTGCAACAAATAACCAAATAACTTACGCATCATTGCACACTTCATCAATTAGAGCTGCTCTGTCTGCACGTGTGGCATGAGTAACACATTTCTCCACAACATTACTGCAAAACAAAATTGTGGAAATTAAAATTCTATTTTAGAAAAGGGTCAGGTATGCCAAACTGCAATCATCCTGTAACGGCTCTATATCATAGAAAGAGCTAACGCAAACGCTCTACATTAAGACCATCTCTCTAAAAAGCCACCCATCAAGCAATAGCTGGAAATAAGTCCCCCACCCCCCGCCTTCATCAAGGAAGCAAATGATTGAATTGTTTCTTATTAGATAATACTGATCCTTTCAAAAAACTCAATGAGCAAAAAGTCTGCACAGAACATTTTCAAGGGTTATCACTTGACACTGTTGATTCTGGTAAAGATTAAAACGCTGTAAAGACTACTGCTAATGAACTTTCAAAGTTGCTGGCAAAGCGGGGCCTCCAATTGCATCCCCTAAATAAAATATTTGTAGAGCAACCAACCCCCCCCAATTTATCAACACCCCACCACAACTAAGGATTCAAACGTTTTAAAAAGGATAGTTACCATGACAACTCTAACAAGCGCCGGGGGGCCTTATTTATGTTTTGTAGCATCAGGTGGGGATTTAATAGAGAGGGGGCCTAATCAGAGAGGGGGTGCTTATTACTAACTCGAGGTAAAGTTTTCTACAAACAGGGTCCGTAAAAACTACTTTAAGCACATTTCCAAAACTTTTCCTAAGCCAAATTACCAAAACACATTTCTGTTCGCATTTCGAAGCCCCATAACAATAGAAAAAGCCTTATTTTCAATGCAATATATTATGATCTTTTGGTAGATCGTGTTTTATATTATCAATAGTAAAATGAACGAACATAACATATACGGTGCTTAGTATGACATTAAATTACGTCAATTTTAGGGCATTTTAGAATTTTCCCAAACAAAAATAAAAAATTTTCCATAGCCATTTAGAAAAACGTCTTTTTTCCAAGACCTTCCAGGTCCTGGAAAATGGCATTATCAATTTCCATGACTTTCCAAAACTCATACGTGCCCTCTACAACTGTTGTTGGATACTTCGTCACGTGCAGCGCTCCTCCGCCATTAGTCGTATACAACTGTTCCACTATGCATCACCTATGCACTACTTCCTTTGAAAAATCTGTGCAAGCACCTTGGAACATTTGCTAAAATTACTGAACTGTAATGTCCCCATCTTCATCTGTATCAACTGGGTTAATTGCTAATCCTGAAAAATCTTCTTCCTTAAGGATTGCTTCGAAAGGATCAGTATTCTCTAGGTTTCTAAGAAGCACTGTTCTTTATATATTTTGTAGACGTGATCTTATCTGGCCATATTCTACATGTCTCAAGAACCCATTCAATCGCTTACTTTTATGACAGAGGGGGTTTAATAGAGATGGGAGCTTGTTTGAATCTTTTGCTTGAAAAAGGGGGGCTTTATAGAATTTTTACGGTAAATGAAATACAATGGCTTTGTGAACGAAAATCAACACTACTATTGAGTTCCAAATAAACGTCTCACCCCACATATTAATATATAAAAAAGGTCCACCCGGGACAACCTTATTCCAGACTCCCGTTTACTATTTTCCAATCTTTACTTTTCCAATCTATTGTTGAATCTTTACTTCGTTCAAGTATTATGTAACGTGAGAGATTGAGGCCCCGTTTCCACTGACCCAGATATTTGTGAATACGAAGACAAACTTCTTTTGAGTATCAGTGGAAACACCTAGGACAGTCCGATATCACTATATCCTTTTTCGCCTGTTTCCACAGACCAAGTTATGTAGAATAATTCCGAATATTTCACATTGAAGTGAAACAAATAACATCAATCGAAATTGAACGATCGAGTTCTCGCGAGTATTGCAAATGAGTTATTGACTGAATCCGCCTATACTACGAATACTACGCCCAGAAGTGAGATATTATTGCCGCCAATAATTTAATTAGCAAAATGTCTCGAGGTAAAGGAGGAAGTGATGAGCCTTTTGTTTTGATTGATGACAAGGTGGAGCTGCTTCTTAACACTTCAAGAGCGCAATGCCTACAACCAATGTTAAATGGCACCGAATGAGTGTATATTCCCCCCGGCGGGTCAGCTCCCATTGTAACGCGTAAGCACCCGTGCCTTAAAAAAGTCTCTGAAAAGGGGGTTAAATTGTATCCCAAACCTAACACATAGAAACTATAAAAAGTTGTGTTCTTTTCAAAAAGCAAACAATCTAAGAAATGGGGTACCTTAGTATCAACTTAGTCTATTAAAACAAAACATGTCTCCAGCAATCTGCTTCTACACTTGCACAATACAATCATCAAGAAAAGCATACATACTGTTATGCATGAACACATTTGCTAGGAGATATGCTTCAAGCCAAACATACTTATAGATGTTGCAGTGACAACAACTATTCATTTGTTCTTGTACAATCTTTGTGAGATGCTCCTTTTTTGCATAAAATTATGCTTTTTTAAGGCTAACCAATTTAAATCACCTTCAGTAATATTGAGAATGCACCACACCAACAAATAAACTAGCTATTATAAAATTAACAATAAAATTGCTCCTTGCATTTAATTATTGTGATTAAAATGATTATTCACAGATAATATTTGGGGACATAATTTTATGGCAATAGTAAGAACATAATTCACAACAGTTGTTCGCTTCCATGTTCTCATGTAGCATACACTAAGCATTCAGTATGCATTATACTCAATAATACGAATGTCTACCAACATGATGTGAACATAGAGAATAAAAACAATGAAATATAACTTTATCTCTCTAAGTTTTTGTCCCCCCCAAACGAAAAGTAATGGGTTCCCGTTCTTTTTCCCTGTACTAGAAACGGTGATGCTGTGAGCTCGCTAGTGACCAATTTAAAGTTTCACCAATTGACACTTATTTACTTATAAATGATTTGGTCTATAAATGAATGAGGCTTCCTCCTCGGTTCCACACACCTTACGACGGCAAAGTTCATTTGGTCATTCACTGTAGTTCGTAAATGCATGAACGATTTCCAAACCGTCTATAAATCAATTTGTCGATCAAACAAAGTCTATCTCATTTCTATTTATAGGCCATGGGATAGGATAACTAAAGTGCCCTAGAAAATCGAGTCCGCTGCCTCCACTCCGCAGGAAGCTGCCTCTTTCAAATTCGGACACCATTATTTTTTTAAACAGCAAAAACATGGCAATAGATCAATTACTCGGACCGGAAAGAACAAAAGCAAAAATAAGCGATACAGCTACATTCAGTGGTCCGTAATATTGTATGTATCAAACCCCAGCAGCACGTTAACTGGAAAAATTATGTTGATTCACACTAATTAAAACGCATTTTGTTTTTGCTTATTGTGCACGTTGTTTAGATATTGGGGTCATGTGAATTATTATTCACAATTAAAAAACACGCTAAATATAAGTGCAACGGAGGTAAATCCGGTGGTCTATTACACCAATTTCAACAACTCCACTTTGCTGTGATTAAACTACCACAGTTGCTGCTATTTCTAGAAATTGGTGTAGCATTTCCATGGCTTCAGAGAATAGGGGGTGGGGGATAAAATTTGGGTCAAAAATCAGAGAAGAGGGTAAGTTTGCTAAAACCTTGGACGCAGGTGATTACATTTCACAGTGAGAGCTCACCCATCGGGCATATTCCATTAAAGTACACAGATATTGTTGCCAGCCTGACTGAAGCATTTAACAAGTACAAATCAAACCACAAAGAATCATCTACGCCTTAACATTAAGTATTTTGGCACCATTCTAACTAAAAATTGTTGTTGATGTTGCAGCATACTTCAAAATATCCATGTGAAGGTGCTTCCACTAACACGCTGGGTATTTAAATTTCTCCGTGGTCAGAAAAATATGCTCTAAAGAGCGTATTCTAATACCTCCGTATTTCATCGTTTTAGTGCAAACGTAAGGCCACAATGGATAAATTCTTCTCCGTATCCACAAATAACCGAATCAGCGGAAAAGGGTCTGAATACTTCATATCGGTTACCGTTAAAACAACTTGTAAAACCCATCCAAAGCTATTTATGATCAGATAATTTTCTCGTCCTCCACCCCCATTTACTAAAGTTCCCTGTTCATCAGGCTTTCAGGAATTGGGAGCCCCTAACTAATCCAAGCCCGCTGTCTGCCCGGGACCCGCAAGTAATAAGGAAGGAAATCTAAGAAAATCATGACAACAAGTAGAAAGTACAAGTAAACAGTTGTGGAGCCGTTCAAAAAGAAGCTGTTATTGACAATGAATTGTCATTTAGTAGCTGCACGTAGATTAATAGCTGTTTATCTACTTCAACCTTTGGCATTAATTAATTGCATTAATTTTGAATTGCTTGGGTCACCACAAGGTCTATCGATGTTTTACCCCTATCCAATAACGACCCCACTCCCACATTACACTCATTATGGAAAACCATACCCACTTCTATTTCTCAACACCATAACCCAATAGTAATCGGGTATAAAAAGGAAACCCCCCTCCTCACTTTGAACCCATTTACTATTGGGTGTCCAAGGGTAATTCAGCCTATAAACAATCAAACTTGTTGAAGAAAAGGAAATCAGACACTTTGAGCTGCGAAAGATATAATTCAACAAACAACAGCATAGTAATATCGATTTCAAAGTTCCATCTCAAAGTTTAAAGAACTTCTGTTTCAAAGTTTGAATCTGAAATAATAACATTTGTTACCTTGCAAATTTATGCTGACTCAACAACAGGACATTTCCTCTCACTAGTGATATAATTGATATCTTATCATCTGGACTACCATGTTCCAAAACATGCTGTATTACGTAATTACCATATTGATCTTGAACAAGTCGGTCTGTATTGTCATGGAGCTCTGCTAGAATGGGAGATGTCTGCTCGGGTGAACAATGTTCAAGAATTCTCTGAATAACGCGGCAACCATATGGATGTGTTGACAAAGCAAATACCTTGGTAGGGAATCAGTTATATTAAAAAACATTTTTCTTGAAGCAATTAGATGCAACAAAAACATGTAACATTTAATTTCTAAGATGGAAATGACGTAAATCTTAGAATTAGCCCCCTGGGGCCTATTAAACTTTTTGAATTTTTGCATGGCGACTTATTCATAGAGGGGACTTATTCGAGGGGGGCTTTAAAAATTTTCTTGGCGGTTGGTCAAATTCCAGTTAAAATTTTTCTACTAGTAAACTATTTCTTCGATGCTACAAATACATGCAATACACATACATGCAATACACATACATGCAATACACATACATGCAATACACATACATGCAATACACATACATGCAATACACATA
>OLMO02000277.1:112549-124049 GCA_900291935.2 Cassiopea xamachana
ACATGCAATACACATACATGCAATACATATACATGCAATACACATACATGCAATACATATACATGCAATACACATACATGCAATACACATACATGCAATACACATACATGCAATACACATACATGCAATACACATACATGCAATACATATACATGCAATACACATACATGCAATACACATACATGCAATACACATACATGCAATACACATACATGCAATACACATACATGCTTTTCAAAGGACAAGCAAATTTTCGTTAATAAATGACTGCTTTTTCGTTCCTTTCCTTTTCTTTCCTAGATCTATAAAGCACTAACAGACAATCGAATAGGTACAGTCAAGTGATTGAGTTGTGGCATATCCGAGGGGGCTTATTAACAATTTGTGCCTCGAGGGTAGGGTTTATTTGAAGGGGGGCTAATTCGAGGATTTACGGTATGTGCACATTTTCATCAAACTTAGATGTAATTTTGAGAGCGCTTTGCAAGTGCAGTATCTAATGTATGCAAGCGCGAGCCAGATAATAGATTCCTTCATTATGCGCTTACTTGGAAGCATGCGCTCTATGAACGACTTGTGAAGGTGGGCGAACTAAATTTAGTGGGGTCTACTGGGGTTAGTTGGATTATAAAAGAGCCTTTATAGAGTTGATGCAACTTTGCACAATTCTAAACAATATTCCTAAAAACTTGGCATATGTACTGCTCTAAATATAATATCCAACGAAATGGATTACAATTTGTGACGTGTATTATTGTATTCAACAATTATATTCATATCAAAGTTTAAAACAAAATATTGTATGTCGAATAACGCATGGAGTCAATCTTCTAAGAACATTTTACTTAATAGTTATGTCAGTGTTGCATATACATTTTCTGTGGAAGCCAATCAGTTAGATTTTGATTTGATTTCTTAGATTTTGATTTTGATTTTTTAGATTTTGATGGTGTAAAAGAAATGAAATCTGAAGTGTATCCGATTTTTCTTGACAGTTCCCTTGATTTCACCACAGCGCCGGGTGCAGGTATTCATGACATTGACTTAGGAGTCAAAACACTTGCGTCAATCCCATTGCCTTGAGGTAATTTAATGCTTCTTGCGATGACTCGTAAAGAAAACAGCACTTGTCTTATATTATTGCGACAACTCACGAAACCTAAACGGAACTGACCAATCAGAAAGCAAAAGGGAGACACATGATTGGGCCTGCAGACGCAAATCAGTGAAAGAAAAAGCTTAAGCTCTCTGATTAGCCAGATGCGCTAATCCTCTGAGCTTTTACAAGAAAACAGGACATGTTCTATCTTCACGAGCCATCACGAGAAGGACAAAAATACATTTAGAGCAATAGTGTCTACGCATGAATTTTGAATCATGAGTCAGACGCATGAGAAAACATATCCCCTGTAAACTGGCCTTTAAACACATAATAAGCGGGGGTCCAACAATTTTTCGAAATTAATAATCGTGGGCTCAGATTAAGTGGGGGGGGGGGGGTTGGGCAAAGAAGCTTGAGATTAATAATCGAGGGAACATTCTATATGATAATTAATTGAGTTTTAACCTAGTTACCGCATTCGCATGTTCGGAAAAATGATCTATACGACGCAAATTTGAAGCAAATGCAAATTGTTAGACTTAACAAAAGGGAGAAGTCAAATAGAAGCTGGGTGTCTTGAAATCAGCCAAAAATAATCAACATCCTCCCCGCATTTAATATGGGTCTCAAGAGCATTAGGCGGCCATTTTGTGTTGATCTACATCATTGATAGTACAGTTTGCCTGATGTATACCGAGCCTAACAACGCGATCTTGTGTAGTTCTGTAGCGTTGATGTTTCCTAATGATTGGTTTGCTTGGATTTCAATGCCTTCCTTGATTGTTCCTAGTGCTCCGATGGCAATTGCTACAGTTTGCATCTTCACTTCCAACATCTTTGCTATCACAGTTTTAACCTCGTAACATTTGCAATATGGCGCTAAAAGCAAAATTGCTTCTGCTGCGCACTGGATTTTTGCACAATGCTATTTGCACTACTGTCTAAAACCAACCTAAACATTTGCTGCGTTCCATTGTCGCATTTCATATCATATAAAATGTTTCCCCAATAAAGAAAGCTGCCTAAACGTCTAGATCTATTGACAACATGAATATAAAACAAACAAACAAAATGAGACTTCAGCATTTAGCTTAAAATCCATTACTAAGGATAAGCGTATCAATTTTATTTGGTAAATTCGTCTATAACACAATACCATACTTTTACGAAATGTGCATGCTATTTTGGATACATATATATCTTTTAAAATATACCTTAGTAATTGATCAAAATATCATGTTCTTCCACGTCATACTGTCAGTCATGTCCTTGTCGGAATGTCTTGTAAATGTCATGTCTATGCTCTGTTTCCTGCTTGTACATTGCCTCTAGTTGCCCTGCCCCGTCTTCTTTTGTTCACACTTCCTAATGCACTGTTTGCCAATTGTTGTTTCCTTTGCAAAAAATCTTGTAGTATAAATCCTTTAGACTTTGGCATCATTGCATCATTTCTCATCTTTCATTATATCTTTATGTTCACTTCAGCTTAGGGTATTGTAGAGAATCAATTACTAATATGATCCTGCTACTTATTAATATGGTCCTACTACAACTTACTTCTCAGTTCTGTTTCTGTCAGTTTCAAACTTCTATGATTTGTCTTGAGGTTCAACTCAGCTGAAGGCATACACAGTCCATGTCCAGAAGCAATAGGTGCACGAGCATCAATTAGCACGTGCACCCTCGTTTGCATGGGTCACTGCTCTTACTTATTTGGATTTACACGTGCGATCCAAGATTTGTGTATCCGCAAAAGAGAGTTTCTTGTTGCTGAAGCATGTCTAATATTTCATTTAGGACAGAAACAGGATAGAACAGGGTTATGAAAGCGAAAAGTGACAGTCACTAGTGTTGCAGTTGCAACAACATGGTTCCTCTTTAGCATGTGCAATTGCATCGTAAGGGGGGTTTTGCACGTGTCTGGACACGCGCACGTGCGATCGCACGTGTCTCAGGGCATGGACTGCATACACAAATACAGCATACAAAGTAGTCAAGTCAATACCACAGTAACAACAACAATTGCCTGAGTACAAAGATATCTTAAAGTAGTAAAGAGGTTTGATGATACCTGGCCTCGAAATGCATCTATTATGAATTGAAGATGTGCTGCATCAACACATTCTATGCACTTCTGCACAACATGATTACCATTCTGATCTTTAACACACTTCAACACATGACCATCCAATTCCGCAACCAATTCTTTCTGTGGTTCAAATAAAACATTTTTATTAATGAAATACATTGTATCACTTATGATATACTTATGATATATGATATACTTATGTATCTCTCCGCCAACAAGCCCACCTCCTGCCGATAGGTCATATAAGAGAATTTTTCAGATAGGAACAAGGAGTTAGCAAATGAATAGTACTGCACCCTCATCATCATATCTTTAAGTTCTGTGCAGCTTTACACCATATAGTATGTAGGCATCTCAATGCCTCCACTTTGACTTTGTGACTGAAAGTAGTAACACTGGTAGTTATAATAGTGACAAACACGATAATTGAACAACTTTCTACAAGATCAGATCAGATCTTAAGTAATCACTAGGGTGGTCCAAAAGTCTAAAAGTCAAATTTGGTCAAAATCTTAATTTTCTGGAATAAAGTCAAAAATTTCAAATACGGCCAAAAAGTCATAAGTAGAATGCAATGGGTGCATGTATATTTACTTTAAAGTGTTGAGCCACGTAAGTTTACATTTTTCATGGCAATCTTTGTTACTCAAGCTGCTAAGAACTTTCTGTCTTTCTCTGTACTACTAAAAAACTTTCAGACAACTACAGAATTGATGGAATGAAGTTGTTTGCTTCTCAAAAAAAAATTCTTCCAAAAGAGTGCAATTTTCCACCAGGCATTATTGGAAAATATTTTCTTTTGCTGCCCAATAAAGTGTTAGGAAAATAAAACTTCTGGAAGTGTATTGTATTTTCTGCATTGAAATGAGGAATGTTTGACTCGAGGCATATGTAAAAGCCTAAATTAGATCAATAATTCAACTTTTTAGGTCAGAAAATTTGAAAAATAAAGTAAAAAATGACCGTCCTAGTAACCACTATCTAGTTTGTTGTCATAGTTAATAATAACCTTGTTGTCTTGGCCAGTAATTCACAATTTTGGATCTTTTTCTCACTGAACCTCTTCAATGCAAGTACTAACTCTCTCCACTCCCTGTCGATAAGCCCTCCGATGTAAAAGCCCGCCAAAAAAACCTTACAAACACAGTAAAGCTCTGGGCAAATTGGAGAAGAAATACTGTATCCAATAATCTGCTACACGATAAAATTCAACAGAACAAATATATATTGAAAACAAAGCAAATGGAAAATAAACAAAACGTTAGAAATGAAGTAGCGTAAAAAAGAAATGTAAAATGGTGTCGTCAATGCACCCCACTAAAACCATTATAATTGTTCGATATATGGAACGTGCAATTTCTTACATCTAACAACAAAAACATATTCTCAGATTGCTTGTGACAAAATATAATGTATACCAACCTGTACAGATTCTGGGATTGACTCCAACGCTTTTTGTATTACCCTACAACCATACATTTGTAAAGCAAGCTGCAACACGTGACCTTTTATCCGGTTCGCTAATGACATTTTCTGATCTGGTGAACCAAATTCAAAGAACTTTTGAATGACATAGTTACCAAATACATCTGTCATTAAACTGTATGCTGCCAACGAGATTTCAGTAAACACCAGGTTTTTCTCTACAACTGACGCACGTTCCAATTTCTGCTGAATGAATCGTGATCCATGCTGATCTTGTGAAAACTCAACAATGTGATTTGTAAGATCTCTTAACTGAAGTGTTGGATATCTATTATTTCTGAAATCTTCAAGCAACTTACTTCTTCCACTATCACGTCCAGATTTGCGATAGATACTGGTTGCTGACGGTGTAAAAATACTTCCGCCTACTAAACTGGATGAATTATTATTGAATTTCCTGTCTGTCTGTCCAGCAAGAAGACTCATGTACCCAGAAAATCTACTGCTAATTGGACTACCAAGGTTGAAAGATGCTTGGTTTTGGCCATGAATTGGCGAAGTATTTGTGTCTGTAATGTTGAGATTATTTGCCAGTGGTGTATTTACAGTTAATGCATTGTAAGAGCCAACAACACCTGGGTAAAGTTGTGTTAGATTCTGTTGCTTCATGGTGTCAACTTGACCAAATGGGTCTCTTCGTGCTTGAACACCACCAATTGTTTGTGCTGCTGTTGAAGGAAGGGAGGTTGACAAATGTCCACCAATAACTCCAACAGGTCCCCCATTTTGTATTGACATATTTGATACACCATCTACAGCATTAAGTGGTCCAACATTTCCAGTAGATAAATACCCAAGGTTAATTGAAGAGCCTTGTGGCTGTTGTCGAGGTTGTTGTGGCTGCTGCGGTTGTTGCTGTTGTTGAGTACTCAACAGCTGGATGGTCTGTGGTGTTTGCCCTTGCATTTGTGGACTTACAGCAGTCTGCCCTGAATTGTTTATCACCATAGAAGATACCATTCTAATTGGCTGTCCCAGCTGATTTGTTAATTGTTGAGTCATTCTTCCGTTTATGATCACTGGGTTACCTTGCTGATCATAAAATGTTGCACCAGCAGGGATGCTTACGGGGCCTTGAATTACTTGGAAACCGGATGGAGCAGTGCTAAGTTGCTGGCCAATTATCTGTTCACCTGATGTCCCACGGTTTGGTGCTGCTTGTGTTCGAACTTGGCTTTGCTGCAACTGCTGAGGTTGCTGTTGCTGTACAAAAGCTGCATTACCCCCAGCACTAGGGTACGCCCAAGGCTGAACTCCGTAGGCAGTAGCTGCAGCTGCATATTGTGTTGGAATAACAGCTGGCTGACCATTAGCATTCAAGATTGATATACTTCCATTTGCATATGGATCCTGCCCAGTGTTAGCAACAAAATATGGACTGGATGCCAAAGCCACACCATATTGCTGTTGTTGGGCATTACCAATGATCATTGGTTGTTGTTGCTGCTGGGCAATGTTGCGTGCCATGCTTTCATGGTTTCCTGCTTGCATCTGTGACTCACTATAACTAAACGGCAATGTTTCAATTCCAATAGCACTTGGATCAATATGAGTTATGAACTGAACAGGTGATGTTACAATTGACTCTGAGCTAGACTCAGGTTTTCCTTTAGACTGTCCATCCTGAACATAGCCATTTGACTTCATGCCATCTTGATGCTGTGAATTTGGATTTGGGGATTCTTGGCGGCTGCCGGGTGTACGACTGAAATCAAATGATATAACACGATATCCAAAGTAACAAAACTAATTAATATATGCAGACATCAATGCATTTATGAAGAAATTCGGAGAAAAACTAAAAATTGACATGTTGTAGAGAACGTCGTAAAACCCAACAATCAAAAGTATTTTTGCTCTCACTTAAGTACTTCCGTTGATATTCTCCGTAGCTACTCGTCAAAATAAACTTTGCTAGGAATCCATTTTCAATTTGTCAATAATCAGGTTCAAAAAGGCTCCGAACCAGTGCCTTTACCTACGTAAACTAGTAATGTTAGACCCATTTTTGTGACCTAAAAGCAGGCCATGCAAAGGCAGGTAATGCGAAGGCATAAATAAATCGAAACAGAACAGTCAACATATTCTTCATGATTCTTCTGTGAGTCTTTTAAATGGCTGAGTATGAAAAGGAGGCATGAGAAAAATTGACATTTCCACTGATTTAAAGTTGAAATTCCAGCCAAATTTTCAGAAAAGTGATCTTTTTCCAGCCTTCTGGGCAGGAAAAAACATACTGTATTTTCAACCTTAACAAGCGTATTGATATGCAATTATTGGGTGACCTTAAAATTTCCAAGAATTGGACTTTCATATATAAATTCAATGTGTTCCAGTAAACCACCCCCGGAGGGTAAGAAGATACTAACCACCCCAGCAAAACATGGGGAAACCTACCAATTCTGTTTCTCGATAAGATCGTTTTTCCTCTAATAATGCCCTTAATTATCATTAGACCCAAAAATAAAATTCCAGCTTTTACAGACAAAGCAAGCGAAAAAACTATGGATTTCCAGTTTTCCAGCAAAATTCTGAAAAAGGCTCATCTTCCAGCTTTTGCAGTCGGAGTGGACACCCTGTGCTATAGTTAGCAAATTGTGAGAAACAGAACTGTATGATTGCATTAATTTAAATACACTATATATACAAGTTAGGGAAATTCTTGAGCATTTGTTAGCTGATTTAAGCACTGAGTCAGGAAGTCCCTGTGAGGGATAAACTCAACATAAAGGAATTGGCAATTGTGACTAGTGTGAATGTGGAAAGAAATATCACCCAATGGAAATTTTTAAAAATAGTTTGTATTGTCATGGTACAAACAAGATTCCTATGACGTTTTCACTGTGCTTTGTTTACTTGTTTTGAGCAGGCTGCTATATCTGGGATTTTTCAGCTAATTTAGGCCTACTGTGCATACCACATCCAAGCATTGGACCCCTAGTTTAAGGTCCCTTCGGAAAGACAGTGGTTCGAGTTGTTTTGGTAGTTTCTCTGGTAAGTCGCCCATCCAATTGCTGACGTAACACAACCAAGCTTAACTTCAGCGAGCTAACGGAAACTGGCTAAGCCGCTTGGTTGGCCATTCATCCAAACAGGTAATACTTCCCATTGATAAAAATTTCTAAAAACAAATTTGACCTTTCTCCAACCATTGATCCAAATAGGGCCCATTGATTATAGGTTAAAATACACGATGAGTTTTTTCATCAGTTTCATTGAACGGTTCACGCGATCAGCTACTTTGTATTACAATTAATAGCTATACAGAAGGTACTGCACTGCAGCAATAATTATTGCCACAATTCTGTTGGTAATTGCTCTCCACAGGTGTGCTATTATGATGTAATCCCACGTTGAGATAGGGTCATTCTTACTGAGTTCACCTAGTACCCAGACTCCATTCTAGACACTATTTACGCTAAGTCTGTGGCGAGTAAGAACTATCATAGACACTTGCCATTTGTAATTTGGCGAATTTTTGCGAGTTCTATCAGTATTTACCCCTAAGTTTAACCAGCTCAAACGGGAGTCAATTTTTCTAGAAAAAATGTGGCTAGAATCTGTGGCGAGCAAAAGTCCCAGAGTGCATACTGGCACTGGGTCATAAACGATAGAAAACACCCCCAGCAGCCTACCAGCTAAAACGAGGTTCCCAATGCTCAGTTTGACTGAAAATGTAAGCACGTCCATCTTTGGGAAAAACTGATCATTTGTGGCTTTCCACTGGAAATACGCCACAATTATTGACCCAGGAATCAAAACTGACGAAAAAAACTTATCGTATATTCTAGCCTTAGACGACATTTTGTACAACAGTATACGCACATATTGTCGTTCTATAGGAAAGCAGTCCAAAAGAAAGAGTTTTGAGACCCAAGAAAGCCTGCAAGTTCATATGTAATTAAAACTCGAATTAACTGTGTGCAAAATGTCATACACGTTTTTTTTAAAAGAAAATCATTATTTTGCCTCAGCCTCAATTTTCTTAACATTTCCCGAAATTCAGCCTGAGATTTTCTTAATTTTTTCTTAAGACTTTGACGATTTGAGCCTCATTTTCTTATAATTTTAAAAAAAAAAAAATCGTGTAAATGTTATTCTGGTTCCTCATCGACAGTTAATGGTATGCAATTGACTAAGATTTATCATAACTTCATGTGTATATGAAACTTTTTAAATTCCATTAATGTGGATGTGCAAAACATTGGAACTCGGAAATTCTTGCCCAAAATGTCTTCAAAATGTTTGAATGCTGGAATTGTGAACAAGCTCAAAAAGTATCAGTACTGGGCTGGAAAACAACAAAATGAGAAGATCAATCGATTATTTCAACAGTTGAACCTTTGCATAACATCTTAGCCTTTAATTTTTTCATCTCTGAGAGTGAAATCTCTCCCAATTTCATGGGGCTCAGTTCCCCTTGAATAAAACTGTGAGAGTTTTTAAGGGCTCAGCCCCACTTTATAAACCATATGTAAGGCTGGATAGGTTCATAAATATGCACCTGCAAAAGGGAAAGAGATGAAAGGTACTTTCCTATCAACAAAATAATGGTTCAACCCTATGTTGGTTCTTTCAATACTCATATCAAATTTTTGTTTTTTCCAAAAGATTTGCCCATAAATAAATCTTGACTAACTTAAAAAACACTTCATTTGCAACCATATCAATTCTATGTAATTATCTGAGTTTCAAGATGGGATCCATACATCTTGTGTTGTAGCAATTAGTCACAAACATGCCAACATCCTTGATAATGTTGAAGGTAGTGGCTCTTAATATGAAGCTCCAAATGTAAGCAGGGTTCCCACATTTTTCTAACTAGAAAAATAAGGACTTTCTGGAGAAAAAAGGATGTTTCTAATTAAAATAACAAAAAAGATGATATTACGTACAAGAACTTTTTGAGATCTACCAGAGATAATTAGCTGGTGCAAACAGGTGCAAAAATTCTCCATGCAAAAGTTTATGTTAAAAAATACTAGAAGCTATTTCTAAGCTGAATTTGATAAATTTGATATAAACAGGCCTTGTCATTTAGCGCATGCGATTGCACTCGCACGCTCCAACAAACGCGCTGAAAATTGTCTGCCTCACAAACTGATCAGCAATAAAGAATTTTAGAAGAATTTCTACTAAAATTCACGGAAGTATAGAACTTTACGCGCCCTTTAAAATGTTGATTAAATCTAAGGAGTTTTTAAGGAATTTAAGGAGTAACACGAACTCTATTGAAAGATAAATGTTATCTTTGTAGCACCTCACAAGTCCTTTTCTTTGTATTTTGATTTGACCTGGGCGTATGTAAAGGAGTCATTCGAGCGTGCTAGTTACCACACGAGCAGTATTTTGCTCATGACAAGGGCTGTATCAAGGATATTATCTTATGCTCAAGGAGGCTAAGGAGGCGTGGGAACCCTGATTACAAAAATGACATATTACAAGTAAAAACTACAGCTCATGCTCATAACATCTGTACGTCTTGTACCTACCTGAATGAAAGTTGAGGCTCATCATCTTGTATTGGTGTTTCCGATTTTGATGAATCTTTCTCAATGTGCAGGGCCTGATTTTCCACTGATTCATCAAATGTTGTATCTGACTTTTCTGGTATATCACCACCCTTCAATAAAATCAAGTTAATTTTATATTTTGTCAATAAAATGGAAGATAAAGACCCTGCTATAGAGATTTCAATCAAATGTAACCAATGATATGAAAAGGGATAACATCCGTTATTCTATATGGGATCACTAGGCCAGTCAGATTCTGACTTTATTTTAAAAATTTTTGAACTAAATGCTTGAATTTTTGCCCTGACTTTTACACATCTCCAATTTAAATCCTCCCTGAACATAAACCACATTCTCATAAATCAGACATTTTCACCAAACAGGCACCTATGACACAAGAACGGTACAAGATATGAGAAAAATAACTGCAGATTTGAACTAGCAACTTAAGATTTTTCCCTTATTTTGACCAAATTTGACTATTAGACTGTTCAAATCACATACGGCAAACTAAAGCACTAACATTTAGAACAGAGCAGCAGTTATGGAAGAGCGTAAGGCCTTTGTGCATAATACAAAGTATGATGAATGTTTTCTTGGTTGGGAAGGGAGCTTTGGGAAAAAAACTTTGCCAATTGACCACACAAAGTGACAGCATGGCAAGAAGTGATTTAATGTTTATGTAGAAACTTTGGCATGTCTGATGGCAAATTAATTCTTTTGACAAGTCATTGTGCAGTTGTATACTTTTCCAGCCTTGCAAATGCACATACCCCATTACAAAAAGCAGGAAAACAGTTCAGAACCAGGATACATTAGAACAGTGGTCTCTGCCTGCAACATGCATTTTTGAATCAAGGTCTCCTGCAAGAGCAAAGCTAGGCTGTGAATAATTTGCCTATACAGATAACGAATGTCAAAATTTTTGCAAGACACTGAGCAGAATGCTGCTCCATTAGAGCACCTTCCCACCATCCCTGAAACACTTCAAGGTCCAAAAGGATGGTGGGTCTTGAAGTATGAGAACCGCTGTTTGTGGACCTAAAAGTTTGAATTTTTGACCTAATTTTGAATTCTACATATCCCCAAGTCAAACCACTCTAAATGTGTTTGCACTAACACTCATTCCTGCACTCAGGATCTCTTAAAGACCAATCACTTGTAGCATTTCAGAAATAGGTTTGGAATCCCCTGTAATATTTCCTAGTAAAAATAAATTTATGCTTGATAGTTTATTATATATATATATATATATATATATATATATATATATATATATATATATATATATATATATATATATATATATAT
>OLMO02000277.1:124136-203162 GCA_900291935.2 Cassiopea xamachana
TATATATATATATATATATATATATATATATATATATATATATATATATATATATACATACATACATACATACACACAGTGTGTCCCAAAAGTCAAACACCATACACTTGTTTTTTTATGTTTCAGATTTTATTGGATATGGGTGAAAAATTAACAATGCAGGAAAGAGTTAAATTAGTTCTTTGTTTGGAAGAGATGGGGCTACATTCCTAACTTGATTAATAAAATTGATATTCATAATTATATTTAAAAAATCTTCTGGGATTTACTATACAGGTTTCCAAGAAGTGTGCAACTTCTGGGTTACCTGTATAATGAATAAATAAATAAATAAATATAAATATATATATATATACATATACTTTACTTCATAAAATTAAGATTATTGACATTATTTTGACCAACTTTGACATTCAGACTGGTCAACTGCCCTAGCTACTAAATAATTTGAGTCACATGCCTCATTCTGGTGCACCAAAATGTCTTTAAATGGGCACTTTCCAGCACCAAAAGTATAGAAAAATAAAACCATCAAAATTTTCATATTGTTTCACGATACATGATACTCTCAATAACATGAACAATCAGGGGTCAAAAACATGTGTCCCAATTTTTGTGCATTCACGTTTTCAGGTAAAATCAACTAGGGGCTGAAGGGTATCTATGAGATATAAAGATATTTAACATGTCAAGTATTCAAGTAGTAGAGAGTGTACTGTATCCAATAAGGCAAATCACAAATCTGCAATTGTACTAAAATAAGTAACGCACCAATGCACCATTAATATTCATTCCTTTCATTGTTGCTTCCAGGTCACCACCACCTGGAGATGAAGCAAGAACATATTCAACCATGCCGTAAACACCAAGTCCATCAGCTGATCTGGGAGAAACTACTGATGACTGCTGTTCTTGGTTACCAAAAGAAAGCTGGTTTCCCCTTTGTTTCATCATAATTGGCTGTGAGACTGCATGCTCTGATTTGTCTGTCTCACTTGATATTGTCCACGGTGTCTCTTGCCACTGCTGTTGGAAATACATTTGTTTTTCTGACTCTTTTTCCATTCTACTATCACTACTCCATATCTTTTTTGTTGATGGCATGATCTAAAATTTTTAGGAAAACATAGTTGAATAACTTAAGTAGTCCTGCATATTTTAGCTTTTAAAAACCTTACACTACCCCAATGACAACTATTTAAATAAGTTTATATCACCATACTACATGATTCTCACCAACTATCATTAAAGAAAAGAACTCTAAAAATAGAACTTAGACATTGACATAATGCACTACACCATGAGTATACTAGTACTAAATCCAAACATGCATTTATGCATCTATCAAATGGGCACTGATCAAGCAAGCTGGAAAAGTTAGAATATATATATAACATGTAGACATTGCTAGATACAACCTGAGGGGTTAGAGAAATATCCTTTTCTCTGAAAACTTATCCACACAAACATTATTGATCAAACATATTTGACAGCATGACAGACAATTGACTGAAACATACAAAAATAACAAAATGTTGCCATATCAACATGTTCTAATCTGCATTGCTGTAATTTGACAAACATAGATTAATATTTCTCAGGTAAATAACACGTGTGATCATTGTAATCAGGAACCAAAAACATTATCAAGACATACACACCTAAGCTAAGCTATTATAATAATTTTATGGATAACATTGCATCAACAAATTATTCAAAGCTTCTAGTTATTCACATTACATATTTTTTTAAATTTGGAAAAAACCTTAATCTACTACTAGCATACTTAACCTAAAATTATTCTTTCTTTTATGAACTTGATGCAATCATCTGCCATTATTGTTATAATGATAGCACAAAACAGCTAATGATCAGTTATGCATGGAGATATATACTATCACAATCATTTACCTAAATATGTGCATGAACCAGGGCATGAGCAGAAAATAACTCATGCCAAAATCACTGCTTAACATTCAATCATTACTGTCAAATACCAAGTTTTTTTGTCAAGATTGCAGAAATTTTGACTATCAATGTTTGCTTTCATCAATCTGTACTATATCATTCTCCTCTCCATTCCAGAATAGATATTTCCTTACAACTATTTATTTTTGCAAAAACACAGCTGAAGGTCATACATATCCTAATGAAGTTATCAGAGTGGATGTCTCTTCTGGTATGTAATGTCAGGGAAAGGCCTTTGGGCTTATTACAAAGTCCTGACAAAGAAAAGGTTAAGGAAAAGAAGATTACATACATAGAGGTAAGATAGAGTTTGTTGATGATAGATTTTGACAAGACAAGTTGGGGAAGGAAGTGGAAGGCAATGTGCTCCATTTTTGACAAGGTCTTGGAATTAAAGATGACTTCAGGGCTAAAGTTTGTGGACTGGGTACAATGACTTGAAAAACATGTGGTTGTATTGAAAGATAATCATAAAAATAAACAATATCTGACTTTTCTTTGCTAATTTTTCAGGACTTTATTTTGCCTAAGTCTCAATGTGCAAAACATAATATATGCTGAAACTATCAAGGTACCCTGGAATACCAAACAAATGGGGGCAGGAAAATAAGGGGGCTTGAAAATTTTTCAAAATTAATGACCAGGGGACTGGAACACATAGAAGTCATGTATATTTTGATGAGCTACACTCAAACTTTCTTGCATGCTAAGAAGAAGTCTACAGAAGAGAACAATCAGTACTGCTGATTTTACCAAAAAAACCTGAAAAGAGAATTTAGATCTAGCATAAAATCATCAAACTAAACATTGGGAGGTTGAAATAAGAGCAGGGGGGTTGAAAAAACTTTAAAAAACTAACAATCAAGGTGGAGGCATTGATAATTCAGTACTCAAGAGTACTGACTTCTGAATTCTTTCAACTTACAAATTGCTTTAAAAAGATGCACTAATATGTTTGGGTAAGTTTAAGAGCTACTGATTTTACCAAACTCAGGTCAAATCATTTAAACTATGGAAATAATCTGCTACCCCCTAAGCCTTATCTGTTTATCATATAATTTTGTACAGCTTATTTTTCACCAAACCCCACCAACATAAGAAATTTGCTTGAATTAGAGAAAAAAACATATATGTTAGGGAATGCCTGTGCCACCATATGGTAATATACTGCATATCAAACTCTTCATTCTTGATGATGAAATAGTCTCATCAAATCAAACAGCCACTAAAACCAAAAGCTAATGCAAACTTTAACATCTTGCTTAAGATTTATAACTACACTTGGGATATAACTACACTTGGGATATAACTACACGTGGGATATAACTACACTTGGGATATAACTACACTTGGGATATAACTACACTTGGGATATAACTACACTTGGGATATAACTACACTTGGGATATAACTTTCACTGCATCAATTCAAATCAAATACCTTCTGGATCCTATTTACTTCAACTTTTTTTGTGGCAATATCACCAGAAAATTCTGAATCTATGTCACCTCCCTCTTCTTCCTACATTAAAAGTATGCAAAAGTTGTAATCTATACATTTCTGAAACTAGTCCATATGAGGTGTGAAGTACTTGAATGTTGAAAAAGAAAGTTCAAGTAAATGCACAAAATCTCACTATACCACTTGGGCTATACAATTCAAAATCACAACCTGGGAACAAACTTTTAAACATAGAATATCCAATAAATAAAATGTCTCAGTTCGGCAAAAAAGAAACTTATAAACTTCTTATCACAGTAAAGTAATGGTAATAGATTCTTTCTCTACTTTTGCAATCCATGTTTTTGAACTACTTCAAATGACAGTGAATAAAGGTTTGAGAATGATTAAACAGTAGAAAGATACATCTAGTTTGCATCACAACGGCCAAATGTTTATGTACTAATAATCTAAACCTAATGTTTCTACCATTCTAGCATTTTTGAATTCATTTGCATATCATTTTTATATAATTTATCTATACAGGTACCTGCATATAGCTTAGAAAAACAATAGTAACACAGCGGGTAACACAGCAGGCAACAAAGTCAGCCAGTAAACCATTACTACATGTGACCAATGAATAAGCAAAGTCAACTAAAGTAAAATATTTATGACACCTTGAAAATACGAATCTCAATATGAACAACGTGGAATATCTGCTAGCCCCACAAATTACCTACTGGATGCAAACTCACTCTCTTGAATTGGAGAAAAATAGTGGAATTCATGATGAACACCGTCGTTGATACTTTACCAACTGCAAAAGCGTCTCAACGGTTTAAGACATGCTTATGTGGTTTTTATCGCAAAAGCAACTGAGGTCACAGCAAAACATTGAAATGCATGTTCATCCCTAGCCTCAATTTCTAATTAGAAATACAATAGTTTCTCTTTTCCAATAGCCATGTCAACTATACAACGCTTGTGCTTACCTCTTGCTGTGAGCTGTCTGAAACACTCCAATTTCCACTATGAAAAGTGTCTGATGAGGTTTGGGGTGGAAAATTTTCACTTTTATTGGGTGGTAGCAAGTAATCAAGGTTGTTGGAAGAGTTATTCTTTGATCTTAATGCCCGTCTTAAACCATCAATATTTGGTCTTGAACTACTATTATTCAATCGGGATGGGTTCATTCTACATTTATCCAGGCTTCTGACATGGTTCCTTAGACGGAAACTACTTGAACCGCTGTAATGCCATATAATGTCATGCATACCAAGTAGACATTGAAGACTCATTGAGTGACCTGAAAACGAACATTTACGAATGTAGCATAGTTAATATTAAAGCCACTGAACAAAGCACATTGGCCTAGAAGAGATATGGCAAAGGTGATTGGAAAACAAGAGCTACAATTGAAAAGTAACGCAAAAATAGTCATTACAAACTTTCAATAAATACATAGTAAGCGCACTATAACAAATGATAGTGATGAACGAAGTGGGATGGATGAGTACAAACCCGAGTTCCATGGCGGATCCCCATCGACATCTTACACTTCCATCGATGATCGTGAACATCAATCACCAAATGTATACTGCCTCACCCATCATGCTTTGCGCCTTGTTTTGACATCGCAGGGGATTCGCTAAGTAGCGGCTTCGATACTGAACCAAGAGGCGCCTACAAGGGCGTGCTGGCCCACTGGAAAGCGGGAAATTTCCTAGTGGGCCAAGAGACGCCTCCGCTGGGGGGAGGGCAGTAGGAGCAGCTGCCCCCTCTGCCCTCTTCCATGTGGGGACAGGAGGGGCCAGAATTGCTACTAATAGTTTTTTTTTAAACTTCTTTCATGTATATATTGCTACTACAAATACAAATCTCACTTACTACAAGGTAATTTGTATTCGGCTGGCATACAAATAAAAAAAGAATACAGTCAATATAAAATTGATATTTAGCAACTAACTACAAAGATATTAGTATCTTAGGAGTTCTGGGTTAGACCATGGCTTATTTCTCATACAAAATATGTAGTATGTTGAGCGGATGATTATAGTAGATATCTTAGAAATAATGAAGTTTAGATCACCATTGCTAATGCCTCTTTCCATGCAAAGTTTAGGACTATTGTAAATACTATTGTATATACCAACTATACATATGGATATATAATATGATATAATGATATGATAGCTAAGCCTTGCCCCCTGACTTAGATACACGCAGGCGTCCTTGAGCGGGCCCTTTGCTGCTTTTATGTGGGTCACCTAGATTTTTCTTCATTTCTTCTTCTTTGACTAAAACTGTATAGTATACCCCTAAAAGCTACAGTCCGGGCCAAAATAGTTGAAACACTTTGCAGATTTCCACACATTTCCTTTTCTGATCCACCCCTTCCCCCGGTACAATGTTGAACTGTGAAAAATTTTAGCCAGCTTTGGAGCAACTTGGACTGTACAACTTTAGACCTGTCCTTCCTACCTACGAATCAACATTGCTTTGGGGGAGGGAGAGGGAGGTGAAAACTCGAAGGCTGGCCAGAGTCACTGCAATTGTTTGAAGGTTGTCAACTTCATGCTACCATTCCAACTAATCTTACCGAGAATTTTTGGCCCTGGCCGGCTCGACAAAATTTCCCACCACGCCTCTACTTACCTCACTGTTTACCATGTTACCCATGAGCGTAGATACCGGGAAATATACTACGCGTGACGCTCCCCAACAGACACGGAGTATTTCGCAAGGCATTTACTATAAATGACTGGATAACCGCCTGAGGTGCTTGTTCAAGATTTGCCTTCGATGCGGGGTGGTTATTCGAGTAAAGGTGGTTATTTGTTAGGTGCGCTTAGCAACCATTGCTCAGTACAGGTAGCAAGAACAGAGACATTCAACTATTCAACCAGTACCGTCGAGAGGGGGAAATAGCCGGGGGTAAAACTCCGGGGCCCGGGCGTCAAAGGGCCCGTAAAAATTTTGTGAAAATAATATTCGAAAAGCCTTTTGTTGGATGTTCATTCGTTAGCTCTCTAAGGACTTCTTTGCTTGTCAGGTTTGTTCTAATACTTGGCGCTTGATTTATTGTTTCATCAATCTCTTCCTCAGGGCAGGGCCTGCTTCTTCCCTTTCAGATATGACTAAAGGTCCTGGGGGCACAGATATTGTCTTATTACTCACTTGTCAAAAAGTAATTGTATCGCTGTTAGTGTAACAATGTTGTGAGCACTAATATACATTAACATGAAGCAATTTGAAGATTGCATTATGGAATACCAATGTTTTATAACAGTTTTGAATTGATTTGCATTTGTTGTAGCCCCCTCTTGCCCCTGTGCTGCTACTCCTACACAGGGGTCCGTGCTGTCTATAGCCCCAGGGCCCGAGCTGGCTCTCGACGGGCCTGCATTCAACACTCGTTTTTTTCATTTTTGTAAAACAACTGATGTTTCACAGGGGCAGTAAATCAATAATGAGTATTAAAAATAAGAATTAGCAACAACGACGCGCACAAATACCAAATAAAGATAAATCCAAATAAATGTTCCAGTTCAAAAAGTTTAATAAGTCTAACGACAGCTTTAGCAGCAACGGCAAGCGACAACCGTAATTTCAATGTTTCTTTTTTTGACAATAACTACAACGGCGACTTCCAATACGCCGACTTCCAATATGCCGACTTACAACGACTTTATTACTTCAGCAACAGCTAATTCAGCCAAGAAAACTCTAGCCAGATCCACGACGATTCAACCAGCCAGCAACAACAGTAGAAACTTACAGAGACTAATAACTTTAGAACACAACGCATGGCTAACTTTATACAAAACACATTGCACAAGAAACAATGAGATGACAGCATATGATGACAGGGACGTCGGAGCATATTATTGATTGAGGGGGCTGGGAACGAGCAGCAACGCCTAGTAGGTGTGGCAGTGGGGGTTAGAGGCGGGGCCCCTTAAAATAGGCGTGGTAGTAGGGGTTAGAGTTGGGGCCCCTTAAAATATTTATAAATATGCCCTTAGATTGCAAGAAAATCTCTTTTTCGAGCATTAAAATGCATCCTAGATAGATTATCTATTATATGACGTCATACACTAGCGAAAAAGCAGCTCCAGGGTGCCTGAGTTAGACAACATAGCAAGAATAGACATGACGTAACAACAGCATGACATGACGTAACAACAGCATGACATGATGTAACAACAGCATGACATGATGTAACAATAGCATGACATGACGTAAACACTAAATGTGAATAAATTACTAAACTGAATCAATATGAGCACGTGAAAGAACATTTTAGTCCACATCACAAAGTCAGACCAAATGACAGAATACGCTAACGCTAGACCAAAAAGCAATACTATGCAATTGCAATGTCACATTATCATCATCAATGTCTCTGGAAAGAAATTTCAACACGAGAAAATTAAATGTTTTCGTCTTGGTTTGACCTTTTGAATCTAAAATTTTAGGCAGACCCAGCGCTGTCCTCCTAAAACTGTAAGAAGAGGGGGGCTGTGTTGTAGGTATATTGACCACGCCCTTGGTAATGCCCAATTTTGAAATTCTGGTAAAAATTTGCTTACTACTGCTGTACATATGAAAGTATTAAACAGAGGAGAAAGCCAGCATAGAGTTGCACCATTCTTCTTCTATTGATAAAAGCTTACCATTTTTCTATCCTTCTTTCGCAAGTGCATAATCATAAACTTTTCCAGCCTAACAAGTGTTTGATGAAGGGAAACTGAGCCCCCAAAAGTTCTCATAATTTTAAGAAGGGGGTTGGGCCCCCCTTCCACGATAAGCCTGGGTTGACCACTCTTTTAAAGAATGTGTAAAATGAGCATTTTAATGTAATACATTAATTGTAATGCAAAGCAAAGGTGGAACAGAATGATAAATTTTGTATCATGTGTGCAAAAACAATTAACATTTGTATAGTCTATACAATTAAGATTTATCAAGACTTCTGTATGGTACATACTATACTCTGTATGATATTTACATACTTCTTCATGAAACTCTAGTCTTGCACTATTTTAAGTTGTTCATAAATTTCAGCGATTCTGAGCATTAATATTCTTATAAACTTTTATTTCTGATAAAGAACGTGTATATCAGTTATTGCCCGATCAGGTCAAATGACAGCGAGAAAAGCTTTCAGAGCAATGAGATCACGGTTAGCGTTAGGTGAACAAAACGTTTTTGTTGTGGCACAGATCAGTCCCTATTCTGAAATATTAATGAGATTTTTGGATCATGTTTCCCTCCAATGCATTCTGTGGGCCCGCCACTAAAACTTTTTCAGGTCATATGAACTTTAAAGAATAAAATAGTCTAAGTTTCATTTTGATCGAATATTTCAATATTGACATCATACATTAGCAAAAAAGTTGGGAACTGTATTCCCCATCCCCTTTTGGCTCCGGCGTGGCAGCATCATCTATTGCAAGAATAAATGTGCTTTAGTGTAGTTCCTGATATTGGCTATAGTTTAGTTATATTTGACCTAGGGTATCTCAATAAAGGTAACGGTGGTGCTAGTATCATTTCTGGTAAGTTTACGCAACAACACACTGCACCTACCCCTCAAACTACGTCATTACATTCTGTGCAATGGTTTGCATTAAACTAGGTTTATCATAGAACGTCCAAGGCAGTAGGATTTCAGTTTTTCAAACTGAAAATGAAAAATCCTCACTAAAACAAATCCGATTCATCCTTGTACATGATAAATTCACCATTGCAAAAATTGACCGTCACCGCGCCTCACGCAACTCTTAGTCGAAAATCAAACAGGCTGTAATGGGGTCTAAACTTCACGCATCCCCTGTGCAGTTGCATGCTAAAGGAAGTCTAATTGGGGGTGTAGCAAAAGATATTCTTTAAATTTACTGACAAGCAATGAATACTGAGTCCGCTTTTAGTGATAAGTGAAAGAGCTAATGAAGGGTTCAGCTAAAAATACAGGGTGTGATAGCTCCACACACTTTAAGTCGGGGGGACCCTGCATACTTTGACATACAAAATATGATCTAAACTTTAAAAATCCTTGCAAAACTAAAATAGTTGGTTTATTGCCTCAACTTTTCATTGACCTTCTATCATATCCAATCAAAGAAAAGATTAATGAAGGTACACAGATTTGCCTCTTAATAAACTTAGCCTGTATTATCAACATGTGGCTTGAGCGAACTAAGACAGCAAAAAGGTTTTACAAAACAGTAAGGAAACAATGCTCACCACTTGAAGCAATGTTCCTTGTTCTGGTTAGCAAGATCTCTCAACGTCGAAATAACGCAGAATGGTATGCCG
The DNA here is from genome assembly GCA_900291935.2 of Cassiopea xamachana. NCBI lineage: Eukaryota > Metazoa > Cnidaria > Scyphozoa > Rhizostomeae > Cassiopeidae > Cassiopea > Cassiopea xamachana. The sequence goes on from OLMO02000277.1 coordinate 133,869, forward strand.
TAAGTATGTGATTGCATCTACAGAAGCAGCAATTAAGATAAGAATCTTTGAGGCAAAATATATTGCTTCAACATTCTTCCATTTAACGAATGGCTATTCTATTTAACCAGCATTCACCTGTAAGTCATCGTGGAGACATGCTAGATCGAAAAACCTAAAATGTTTTCGCCTCTGCTTAAAAATGTTTAATGGGTACCTGTTTAACCTTAGAATATCGTCTCAACAAGTGAAAGCGACAGCATAAACAAAGGCCATACAAACAGCCTCGTTCCTATTAGCATTGTTCAGCAAGCTACCTGTGTTCTTCATGAAAGTAAAAGTATTCCCGTGAATATCTGTCTTAATCAATAGAGAACGAAAGCACGCAAGCCCAGCTCAAAAACTATACCACAAACGGGTATGTGTACTACGCAAGCAATCTACTGAGATATGTTTCAAACTTTTGGCTCTTCAGTTGAAAGAACCATTTCAATACTTTGTATTCTGTACCAACAGTAAAGCTAAAAAATACTTGAGCACACCTCCAAAAGTTCTGTTCTTACATGCATGATTGAAAGCAATATGTCGGACTTGCGTTAATGACGAGAAACTCCAAAACGTCAGTATCATGAAGCAGTAGCAACTGAAAACTCCGGAACATATTCCAAATTTGTGGGTAATAGTGAAAGTAGCATGAAGTTTATTCATAAAAATTAAGATCATCTAATGACACTTGACCTGGATCATCTTAATGAGAATTATTAAAGAATACTTTCTCCAACTGCAAGAGTTTCATTGCTTGTCACGTTGATCCTATGATCTATATCATTAAGGGAAAATCCGAAGAATTAATTACCTAGTCGGAAAATTTTGATGCTCAAAGGGCAGCTTATTGTTTATAGAAATGCCCAATAACGTTTCCTGAGTGCTATTCTGTGCAAATATAATATCTTGATGATTCGTCGTGAGATGCACCTAGAACAAACACATGACATTTACCTTCCTTTCGTTTGAAAAAGCTGTTTTTCAGTCTCATTGTAGCAATTTCTAGATTTTGGTCATATGTATAAATAGTGGTATCATTAGCATAGCTGCATATCTCAGTATCATCAATAGATAGTAACAAATCATTCAAACATGTAGATGTCATAAAGCAGAGGTCCTAAAATCGATCCATGTGGAACACCAAAATTCAGTTTCTGCTTAGAAACAAACGGACCATCCACTGTAACTAGTTGCTGCTTGTCAATTATACAGCAATGAAACTAAGTCAACATACCATGGTTGAAACAGTCGGTATATTATCCATCTTTTAAGAAAAAGAGCTACGGCATACTTAAATCATTTTAAACCTTATTTAATCCTTATTTAACACCTGTATAACAAGTCAAAAAGATAAGCAATCATACTTTTTATCATGACTCTCTCATAAATTGTAGAACAAAGTAGGCAAAACACTAATTGGCCTGAAGTATTGCCTAAAAGTGGAATCAGTTTTCATAAACAGGGATGGAAATTCTGCGGCTTTTAGCCTCTTCTGAGTTCAATTTACTTATTTCTGTTTCAATTTTAGCAATAGTGACTGTCGGGGTTTCCATATACGTTGCAAGCTTTGAGGACGCCTTCGCAGCGCTCTTTCTTCCTTCTTTCATTCATTCATTTACTATTCACACAAAGCTGACGCACATCATGTATGAGTAGTGGTTGTGATATGCACTAACATCGTTGTTTACTATATGTTTCATTCAAGTATAGCATTACGTTAGTCATGTTTACGTTCAACAGTTGTTTTTCCAAGTTGTTTATTAACCATATTTACGTAAATTCCATATCCTGTTATTCTTAATTTTGATTGGTAGTAACTTATGGATTCTATGTAAGTTACCTATAAAAAAGAGAGAGTGAAGATTGAGGGAGAGGAGAGATTCGGATAGATAGAGAAAAAACAAATCAGATTGGATAGGAATCAAGAGAGAGACAGAATTAGAGAAAAAGATGGTAACGTTAGCAGTATAAGCTTCAAGTAGACAGCTTTAGAGAAATATTTTCATGAAGAGTAACTGGATACAAAAATGGTGTCTCTGAGAATTCTCTTGGCACTTTAACAACTAAATCCCTGAACCAGCAGATAGTCAGCGTATACTTCAGGATACTAATTGGCCTGAAATATTGCCTAAAAGTAGAATCAGTTTTCATAAACAGGGATGGAATTTCTGCGGCTTTTAGCCTCTTCTGAGTTCAATTTACTTATTTATGTTTCAATTTTGGCAATAGCGGCATGCTCAAAGGAAAAATTAGCTACTTTATTAACTGAATGGATGGATCACACTGGATCAACTGAATCAACGGATCGATGATACTTTTCGTTGACTGAACATCACCAAAGGTCACGAACCTCCAGCCTTAGCTCTAATCCAATTTGGCCCCGGCTTTTGCAGAAAGATTGCATGTATAAGTTAAGGGAGTAGACCCCTGTTAGCACTTTCCATATGGAAAGTGAAATTACTACATCTCTATGGACTCGTGTTGCTATAGGAAAGGTACTGACACCAATTTTTCGTGACATGAATTACAAAAGGCAAAAGGTCCTCTATGATGTATATTAATAATGACCAATTTAAATAAGGCGGTGGAAGGGTTGAAAATTAGTGTAAAAATGTAGAAGGAATTAGGTGGGAATAGTCAAGACAAGGAATTATTTAAGGAAAACGGATGTCGATTTAGGGAAATTTAAGGACTTCTTTTAATCATCCTACATTGCTTGCAGGAGTATAGTTCGATCGCTGTTCATAGTTTTTCTACTGATTTGTGTGGTATGCTCAGGGACGTAGACACTGAGAAGAAGGGGGCATTGCCCCCCAATAATCTACCGAGGTTGTATATAGAGGTGGTCTATAGTGTACTTTTTACTCATTTGTCAATTGACTTCTATCAAGTCTAGAGTCTAGGAGCATCAGTACATAGATATATGTGACGTGCAGGTATACTAGGATTTGCTAGCCCACTGCAAAGATAATGTGTACATGACGACCCTTTTGGGGAATAAAACACTTTTTCCTTCTGAGTGCACTCAAGTTCACAAAAAGAACTGATATCAACAGTAACTGAAACTATTTCCCAAATTGATCGATTACCATTACACCCAAACAGGGGCGGTGCTAGAAAAATTTCGTGGGGATGTCAGGTCTCCAGCTACTGAGTAAGGAATTTGAACTCAAATTTTATAAACCAACGCTGTTTTTAAGCCATTTTTCAAATTATATAAGACTCACAACTAACAATTTTAGAGGGCAAGGGTCGAATGCTAAAACTTGTTGAAGAAATGGCCTTCGAATACTTTTTCAGATTCCTAAGTGGAGGAAATTCTGTAGGAGTTTACTGACATCATTGCTTCTTAGGGGAAGTGATTCTTATTGCCATTTCTTAGCACGGCAGGAAAGGGAAAACAGGGAGCTGGGGGCGAAGCCCCCAGAAAATTTTTCCGACTGAACCTTTTCCATGTTAGGAAAACGCCTTTTTGAAAAGAAAGGACAGTACAAAAAGGCACTTTCACTCTTATGTTGAAAAGGGCAGGAGTCTAGACCTACAGGGCCTCTTAGTTGGCTTGTATAAACCAACTGCTTTTCAAATGTAGGTCATCGATAGAGAAGTACTTTTGATGTGCCAAGGTATCGACTTCTTTGAGAGACACTTGGGGGTCTGGGGGTTGCCCCAGAAAAAATTCTCTAGGATAACTCTCTCTAGAAAGTCAGAAAATGCCCTTCTGCGTAGTAGGAAAACATGTTTTCATCATTGATCTTCATTTTGGGATGAAAGGTATAACCCCAACCTCCAATTAATTTTGCACGAATATGGAAGACAAAACTTTGATCTTGAAAGGAGGAATCATATTATTAGCGAGTCTAGTCAGGCAAATGTGAAAATGATGAGAAAATCTATTGGTATCCACTTCGTATGAGAAAACCCATTGGTATCCACTTCGTCCAGAGAGACTTGGGAGTCTGGGAGCTTGTCCCCAGAAAAATGTTTTAAATCACTCTCTCTGGAACGTGAGAAAATGCCCCTTTGCGTGGTAGGAAAATTTGTCTCTATGATTGATCTTCATTCTGGGACGGAAAATATCATCCTGCCTTCCCATCTGTTTTGCACGAATTTGAAAACTCAAAAGCTTGATCTTTAAAAAATAAATCTTATCGTGAGAGAGTCTATTCAGGCAAATGCAAAGTGATGGGCTGAGCCAAATTCTCGTACTCTAAGAAGGCTCTGTGCCCAGTCTCCTGGCTACTAACTTTTAGCTGCAGAATACTGTTTCCGTCATCAATCTGTGGAGAAAACTGCCAATGTGTGCCTGTGTGTCGAAAAGGAAAAGTAGCGCATCAGAGTAGTTCCTAAATGCGCCTGCGAATCCATGTACAGAGATTGATACACCTCATTGACCTCTCGCTTGCAACATAAGCAAATACAGTGTCTTTATCTAGCAACTGTGGCCTTGATGTTGGCTAAACACAACACACGGTGGGACAGGTGCTTTGATTCATGATTTTCAGTCCGTTGGGGTGTCACACCCCCCGTAGCACCAACCCTGCACCCAAAAAACAAATCAAGATTTGTACAATCGATACCTTCTAGCAAAAATCTCATGGCATTTAAAAGTTGCCGATACTCCGTATATGGCTTGATCTGCCAGTTTGTGCGACCCTCAGCAACACTTTGCTTTCCTGTAACAAGTTTGGTTTGAATATCTGTCCTCCACCTGCTAAGTTCAGTAAGTGTCAAGCTGTCTTGCGTATTGCTTTGAAGTCATCACAAAATGTAGACATCAGAATGCTATGGAAGGGTATTAGCGTTAGCCTAAATTTTGGGTACGATACCTATCACAATACAAAAGATGTTCTGAAATCCTTTATTTGTAATCAAGAAGACAGGTTGAGAGACCATTTTGTATCACAAGGCTCCTTCTTTTCTACAGTAACATCACAAGCACCTCCCTGTGGTGTAGAAGTAAATCGATAGCTAGGGAGGCTCTATTGATAGCTAGGGGGCTCTTTTCTTGTATCTTTATAAGAAATTTTGAAGTTAATCCACTCAGTTATATAAGAAAACGATAATTTCATCCAAAAAACAACGTATTTTTAATACCCTATATCTTATAAACTAACAGTTTCTCGACAGCTCTTTGAATCTAAAATAGCTTTTTACAGCAGAATATTGATTCTTCTATCTTACTACTTCAAAAAAATTTACAGAGCTAGGGGGTTTAGCCTCCCTCAAGTCACAGCTACGGGACTGCGCCACAGGCGTCCCCTCTTCTCCACCACTGGTGTTTCCGACACTTAACTCTCGGTGGTCTTTTGCTCAGGGGACGCTGTCCAAAAATTTCTTCAAATTCACAGTTAAATATATTAATAATATCCTTTCCACTAAGAGAAAACTCTACAGAAGAAGAGACTGGTTTCAGACATGGGGAGCAATCGGATGTCGAAGAAAGCCGGGCTTTCCACGTGGTAACTGGATGCACAACGTATCTCAATGACGGCCGCTTCACTTGGAGTCATAACTCAATGCTTCAATTTATTGCAAAAAGCTTGAAATCAATTCCAGGCTCTGTTCGTTGTCGTGACCTTTCTGGCTATATTACTGTCTCTAGGAAATGCCTATACATTCTGGAATTAACTGTAAATATGAAGACTTGGTGAGTTGCCAACAAGACATAGTGTAACATGCTCAAAGAAACTGATTTGGAGGACAAGCACGTGAACTACGTTATAAGGACGCTAGCCATAATAGCAATTCGAACTACATACCACGTGTTCTCCAAGAGGACAGATCCAGAGCTGTTATTTGCCTAATTAACTAATTACAATTTATGCTTTTATGACCTTTACTATTGCCTTTGTTATTTTTACATTTTCAGACTTGCATTCTTTTCATTCTAATCGGTGGTATTAGCCGGTTGTAAACTACCAACAGAAAGCGAGGTTTATGACTGTATTTAATGAATTTGAAGATTAAATGTTTACAAAAAGGAGTGTTCGAAAAATACAAGGTTTTGTTGGCCGAATACTTGTATAATATGTAAGAATAAAATTTTCGAGAATATTGAGGCTCAGAATCGTTGAAATCATAATAGTTATATCGTGGAAATCATAGAATCGTTGAAATCATTGAAGTTTGACTAAGTTGAAATTTCAGAATAATCTAAGAATAATGCAAGGCTTAGTTCAAATTTTATTTTATTATTTTATGTTCCAAAAAACGTAAAGAATGTTGTGGCTCAACGAAAAATTCGACATTCTTTTAAAAGAAAGAGTTTTATGCCAAGGAATTAGCTCTTTCCTTCCAGTTTAACAGCCTACTATCAGTGCTTCCATAGAGTCAACACAGAATGTTCTGTTACCAGACCCAGAAACTCCTGAGATTTCCAAGATTTGATTGGTGAAATTTCAAACTTCCTGAGAACTTCCTTTGTCCCATTTGCGGACGAAGGAACCCCAATTCACAGACTGTTTCCCTCCTTATCATGAACACAGAGAGAGTAGTTATATCAACACTTTAATTGCCAAATTTTACTTTCTTGGAGTTTTTCTAAAGCTTTGATTAGTAGAAAATAATGCCTTAGCATTTTGGAATCTTTGTGGTACTTTTCTTATAAAAATAAGGAAAAACAAAATTTTGGCATTACGATTACAAACCTGCTATTTTATCAGGTCTTTACCTTTCAATATAATCAATAATTTCAAAATTCTTGCTGAAAGTTACTGTTTGTAACTGAGTGGTATGTGAACTCATTAATCAACAATCAAATTAGGTTTATTTTAGATCGTTTTCCGCATTTCTCTTACAAATACATACCACTTCTACATAATTTTGGCATAATCTCTATGCTTTTGTTTGGAATGTTTTTGTAGTTTGCCAGGGACTCATTAGCCTCAGACATGCACAGTTACCTTCCTACCCTGAAAACTGGTTGTTTTGAAAAGAATGTTTCACGAAGACAAGGTTTTAATTGTCATGGGATTGTGATGGTGAAGAATACACAGCTTTGAAACAAAAGTCATCACAATATATCGAGAAGCACAAATGACAACTGGTTCTTTACCAGTAAAAGAATTTCACATCAAGCACATACCTGTAGGGAGGCAAGGGGGCAATCTCTCCCCAAAAGAAAAATTTTACATGATTTTCCTCCTGCAACAGAATTAGTAGCCTGGAGATTTATGAAGCAAAGTAAGGCTTTTACCCCTTCATAGTGGTATTCAGGGTCATAACATCTTGAGGTAGGAAAATGCGCTATCATGAAAACAGTCAGAAAGGCCTGCGTTGTCGTGTTGAAGTAGTAAATCGCAATGGAAAAGCTGCAGTTTTCTTTGAGAAAAAAATCTTTTCGTTCTGAGAATTTTCTGTTGCTTCTATGCCGATTCTTATGTAAAAAAACGTGAAATCTAACAACGACAACAACAACGCTCACACACCTCTTATAAAGATTATCAAGATGGCAGCTGCGAAGATGTCTTTCAAATATGCAACTCTAATTTCTCGTTGTATCGGGCATTCAGGATTGATAAATCATACAGTTAGCTGCACCATTTTATGCAGAAAATACCACGATCTATCTAAAGCAGGGATAATACAATCAGCTACAGACAGTGCCTCCGTAGAATTCAAAGTAGGACTTTTAAAAATTGTTTTGGTGTTCACTTTCTTTGAATTAAAGCTAACTCATTGCGTCTCATGAATTTTTTGATTAAGCATTACTAAGCCTTACTAAAATGACAGCATTATTTTTCATAATCATCAAGAGTACAAATCATTGAATGTATTTGCAAGATAGTTTTAGCATTTTGGGGTTAAACGTATTAGTGATTCTGTCATAGGAAAACAGAAGCAGCATGATGAAACTTGTCAAAGAATTAAAAGATCTTGTTTACGTTATTAAAGATGGTAGTATTTTTCAACCTAAATGATTTTTGTTACATGATGCATATGTCGAATTTTTCCACTTATACTTCCAGGAATATGACTTATCATTATCAGTAATGATACATTTTCTGTAGAGCCTGCATTTGACCTCACCTTTTAGGGTACCGCTCTTCTTGAGGCATTTATCTCCTGCAAAAAAATAAATCACAAACTTATCAAGATTATAAGTGTAATTTGCAATATATTATTTGCACACAAAATAGTCCCATCTATTACTTTATTATTTGACCAACTTGATTACTTATTAACTTGGCATTATGGCTGTCATGTTGGAGATATCCATGCCTTTTAACAAAGATATTTTCTCAACTGTCAAATTTTGGAATGAATAATTCCATAATAGGCCTATTTTTTAAAAATGTGTTCCTAATATTTTGGACTGAATATTCCTTCAAGGTGGTGGTACAAAGGCAAAGCATAGAGTCACCTCATCAGGGAAATTACTGCCAAGAGAAAGAATTGGACAATTGTTAGACCCAGGGTAGTTGTTTTATTGTAGCAGCATTTAGCCAATCATAGCTGTTCTTCATATGAATAAATTATTATTTCCTTTCAAAACATTTTGTAATGAAAGTTAATGCTCTGTTTTAGATCTGCATTTCTAGAATTGTCACAGTTAGCTGGATACAGATTATATGAAGATGATGTGCCATGTGGAGGAATGATCACAGGAATTGGAACAGTTTGTGGGTTTGTTTTTCTATTTCACTTCATCACGCAAATCACTTTGGTGTTGAAGCTGTTAATCAGCTACCCAGATATTTTAGTAATGAATGAAAAATTCCAGATTTACATACAGGATAGATAAGAGAATTCTTAGGAATAGAGCTATAAATTTTGTTGGAGATTTGCAGTGCAGTGTTGCTAATAGCATGATTATATTCAACCTAAAAATATGTACACACTTAGGGTCTGTTCATATAGACCCACTAACTGAGGCAGCTCACTTAGTGAGATCTTGCCTACCCCTCAATTCCCATATAAAATGTGTTTTCTGTTCATATGAGAAAGTGGGCTAGCTTGCTAAGTGAGATCTTGCTTGAACACTGTCAAGATCTTGGTAAGTGGGCTATAAAAGTGTGGAAAGCTACTCTAAAGGTATAACCTGACATTCGAATAATGCTCCAGCTTTCATGTAACAGCTTTTATCCTAGTAGGTGAGCTCGTATGAACAGAACAAGAAATCTGTCGTGCAAAGTGAGCTGGCTTGCAATGCGGGCTCATATGAATAGGCTCTTAGTAGTGGACTTATAGAAATTGTAGCCTATCTGCTTAGATATTGATGTTTACCAAGTATTTTACATTCCTGTGTGATAAGCTTTTCGTAGAGAGATACAATCATCATTACAGGACTGAATGCATGATTGTTGCAAATGATCCAACTGTAAAAGGAGGGACATATTACCCAATTACTGTAAAAAAGCATGTGAGGGCACAGGAAATTGCAAGAGAAAATAGACTTCCATGTATCTACTTGGGTATGAATTTTTGAAAAGATTATATACATTGGTATATCAGTTCATACTTTGACATACTTTCATTTTCTTCGCTCTTGATTATTAATAATAGCAATAGTTTTGCCATAATTAGATTAGATGTGTATCTTTTGAAAATACTAAATCATAGATTGCTAGTGAAGGAAGTTTTGTCATTATATTAAATAGAGATGACTATTTAGAAAGTATTATGGTCACTGTAGATGGTTGTAGAAAATTTGAAGGATATGAAACATATACTTATTGTATTATTTTTTTTAAATCAGTTGATTCAGGAGGGGCATTCTTGCCTTTGCAAGCTGATGTATTTCCTGATCGTGACCATTTTGGGCGAATATTCTATAATCAAGCAACACTGTCAGCTATGGGCGTCCCTCAGGAAAGTTGTATTTATTTACGATTTATTTATATGTGTATGACTGTGGATTTTGAGTTTGTTTATCAGTAAAGTAGTAAATTCTGTATAGATGAAGCTAGACATTGATATGAATTTGAAAAAAAAATTTTTAAAGTATTGGTTACTTGTTTGATTCAGGTAGGACTGAATTTTAAATGATAGATTTAGTATTCAAATTTAACCTTCTTTTAAACAGATTGCAGTTGTTCTTGGTTCATGCACTGCAGGTGGTGCTTACATACCAGCCATGGCAGATGAAAGCATCATTGTTAAGCAACAAGGGACAATTTTCTTAGGGGGACCACCTTTGGTATGTTACAATTTTTCTCTTCATTTCCTCAAGTCCAGCCAGTTTCCAAATGAATCACCCAAGTCTTCAAATGAATCCAGAATCATCCAACTAATGTTGAATTATTTGTTTGTGTGCTTCTTTTAGGTACAAGCTGCAACAGGAGAAGTCATATCAGCAGAAGAACTTGGTGGTGCAGACTTACATTGCAGGTAAACTATTAATGTTATTTGCACACTTTAGTGTCTCAGAAGAAAGGGGATCACTTTGAGGTTTCTGGCATACATGGAAATTTCTTCTTTTCTGATTGCAGTTTGGAAAGACTTCCTGTTTAAAGTGATAATTGTATTTATTGATTTTTGCTTTATGTGATTTAGGAATTCTGGAGTTACAGATCATTATGCTCTTGATGATTTTCATGCCCTACACTTAGCCAGGCAGTCTATCAAGAATTTGAATTTGAGAAAAGATACATCAGCTGTGAGTTATTGTTCTTTAGCAAGACTTTGGATTCCTATTGTGCACACATTGGTGTCATTCAGGCACTCCTTGTCTTATGTTACTGAGGAAGAATTCATTACTGTGAAAATACCTTATGTATACATTGCAAACTTGTTTTATGATCCATGCAACTTTGCATACACAAAAACACTGATCAAATCAAGAAACATTGCAACAGAAGTATAGCATGCAACAAAGATAGCATTTATGAAATAGCCTTGTTACAACAAAGGAGAAACTGATTTAAGCACTAAACATAATGCAGTTCTTCACAATCAGAGTAAATTCAGCTCCTGAAAGTCAGAAATAAGTGTAAATTGTGGTCAACATATTTCTGTTTGATTTATGCATAAAGATGAAGGCCATGATATTTCTAAATCACAACATCAATATTTGAGGTAAATAGCAAACATCCAAAAGCACTTGTTTTTGTGTGCAGTCAACGGCATGTGTAAGTTGATTTCCACATGTAGGCATGTATTTTTTCACATGCACTAAATGATAAGGCATTTCCATGTCTGTGGCTTTTCTCCATGTTTTGTACCATAGCCACCTTGAGCACACTGTAATATCTCATAACCCTGATAAACATTTTTGGTCTCAGCTTCATGGCTTGTGTGAAAAGATTCTTACAATGCCATTTAGTTCCACAAATAACCATGATCATGAAATATGATATTACTTAAACCTCAATTTTATCAAATACCATTTTGCTTGTATATTGCTCTATTATAGATTTCCCACACTACCAAAGATTTTATAGCCCAGCAAATACATAACAGCCATCTTGGTGTGTCCCTCAAGAACTTCTGACAAACGACCTTGCTTTGGATATGTGAATTGTATTGAGCAAATGTTGACATTTCAAGGAGACCTTCAATGTCTTGATGGTCACAATTTAGCAAATCATGTGACAATCTTAACAAGATGCAAAATTTAGATTGGGAGAGTTGAATAACTTTTAACTGGGAAGAATGTGTGGTAATACCCCTGGTGCTTTAAGATTATGGGGAAAACCCTGCTTGATTCTTCAAAAGCAGTCAATTATGATTTGTCACACATTATTGTACACCAGTGTGAATCATTAAGAGGGATTGGTGATGGAAGGCTCTACCAATGTAGCTAATTTTCTGGTACATGTAATGCATGAATGTGTATTTTTGAACTTCTTTTGCTGAATTTACTACACTTCATTGCTAAATTTGCTATTGCAAAGGAAAAATACAGTTGATGAAAGCCTAGTATTAATTGAAGCAAGGAAAATTTTAAGCTGTTTCTATTTAGTGTATTCAAAGGTTGGAATGTTTGCTCTATTCTCCAAAGGAAGGTACACTTTTTCTTTAATTGGATTTTCACATACTAAATTCAAAATCTAGATTAACATGATGGAGGTGGTAGATCCAATTTATCCAGCAGATGATTTGTATGGAATAGTTGGAGATAACTTGAAAAAATCATTTGATGTTCGTGAGGTAATTAAAATATTTGAGCTCATATAACAATTAACACTTCATCATCATGTCAAAAGTCTTTTCAAAGCAGTCATGACAATGAAATTCAAAGGCACAGTGAAGTGAAACTTTTTATTGCTTCAAATTGTCAACTATGCTCCAAAATCATGTCCTCATTGGGTTTTTTCTCATTTGCAAACATTTTCTTGCAAAAAATAGGGGTTCTATTGCTACTGGAAGTAGAAAAATTTCAGCCCTTAAAACAACAACAACCCATATGATGTAAGATGAGTCATTGCAATCTGAAATTATTGGCCAACAATACTTTACTTTCAGGTTTCCACTCTGGAAGGCCCTAAATTGATGACGAGTCATGCATTGGCCCAGATTTATTTGAGGAATATACCAGTGAAGAGCTAAATGAAGAACTACACCCCATCTTATGTAGCGAGTTTTACACACAAGATTTTGTCAATTTCACACTTAAAATGGCTGTTATTCAGAACTTGTTCCAAATTTGAATGTCAAAGTTGCCCTAACATGAAAATATGTTTTTAAAATTTTCATAATTTTGAATTCACTGTGCCTTTAACTAAAACATCCATTTTCCAGCCTGCTCTGATGGGCATGGACAATTTTTCTTGTATTCTCAGATTCTCAGGGGGCTGGTTTTCCATGCTCATCAAGATGGGGGCAAAGTGATATTTAGCTTTGAGAGTATATGTCAACAACAACATCTCATGGGGAATTGTTGTTGACATATGCTTAAAGTTAAACATAACCTTGCCCCCATCTTGATAAGCATGGAAAACCAGCCTCTGAGAATAATTTGTCATTTTTGTGGCGTTTTGTTGATAAACTACACTTTTTATTACTTGATATCACTTTTTCTGTACATTTAGTCCATCTGTGTAATTTACTTTAATTTTATGAATAAACATTTCACTGATAATTTTAACATGCTTGGATAAATTGTTTGATGCAAAGTTGTGGATGATGGTGCTGAGTGGTCATTATTTGCTGCACTAACTGTTTACCCACATTTTTTGTCAGTTCCTTTGTTTGAACATGTATCAAATTGAAATGTTTAAGGTAATTGCAAGGATTGTTGATGGGAGCAGATTTGATGAATTTAAAGCATTATATGGTAGCACACTTGTCACTGGTAGGTCATTTTCTTCTTGAAAGCTTTTACAGTCTTTTATAATAAATTTTAATTCATAGATTTCAAATGGTCATGTTTGTAGCATGTGTGCTGCTTAAAAACACCTTAAAGATTTGTATTTTTTATTGCTTCAATATGTTAACTATAAAAGCATCTTTCCGAATTAGAAGCTATTAAAGTCTAATGTATATATGCAATTCATCTTGTTTAGTTTCTGCAGATTCTCACTCTAGTTTAGTGAATGATGTTGATTTCCTTTAAGGTTTTGCACACATTTTTGGATATCCTGTTGGAATTATTGGAAACAATGGAGTTTTGTTTTCTGAATCTGCTCTCAAGGGGACACATTTTATTGAATTGTGCTGCCAGCGCAAAATTCCATTAGTTTTCCTTCAAAACATTACAGGTACTACATCATCTTCAATGCTTTGTATCAAATGATCAAATGATCACTCTGGACAATATGGAATCGGACATCTGGAGTTTCAGATATTCCAGATTTTTCCATACTCCCAAAATTTTACATACTAAGCTATACAGTTTATTACAGACTTTCTGAAAAGTGACTCTGCTTTATCTAGATTATCCTTAAAATTGTGATGTCAAAAATTCCCAAAATTGTCAAAATATCAAAATATTTCACAAAAAAATCCTCCTCTGAGAGGAAAGAGGCAAGTAGTACCATATGTAATGGATTTCTACATAACTATTTCACTAGCTGGCAGTTCTTTTTGTGCAGAGTGTTTGTCAATAGAAGTTAGACCACTGTCACTGTTTCATTGTTTCAACTCAATTTGTATTGATTAATTCCAAGCTGTAATTACATTATTTCAAGCTGTACTTCATTTTTGCTTCAAAAATTGGCCCTCCTGGTTATCCAAAGTTCTGCCTAATCTGGATTTTTCCCTTACCCCTGACCAATTTGGAATATCTGGAGTACACTTTAAATATATATAAACTCATTCTGAACTGCATCCATGAGATATAGAAATTGCATAATCAGAATCCACCAAAAACACACTTGTATTCTAAGTAAATGTTTCAATTTAAATTCAAATCTGATGAAGGTATGAATAGGACCATATTCTCAAAAGATAATTGCATTTTTGTGGCTGCTTTATATAATATATATACATATATATATATATATATATATATATATATATATATATATATATATATATATATATATATATATATATATATATATATATATATATATATATATATATATATATATATATATAGAATGATTTCAAAAATATACTCTGTCTTACGTCTATACGTTTCACAATATATCTTCTTCAGTACTAACCTTACAATGATACAGGGCCTGCTTAAATTACCATTATTGAAATGGGGTGACATTAGGTACTACTGAAGGGGACCTACTTATTAACAAACAATGGAAACATATTGGTTGTTTAGGGGCAGAGAGCTCCGACGCTATGAAGAGAGGAACAATAGAGCACACGTGGAGGATAGATGTTTTAGTTATGTAGTGCAAATAGTGAACACTCTCTATATTTTTCCGTTAACTTGTTTAATTTTATTTTTATGTGTAGTAGCAAAAGGACAGTCGAGAGAGGGAGAGTATGGTGGAACTCTGAAAATAGCAATGACACTATTTTATGAGCTACAAGAATCAGAAGGGCGTCATCATTAAATGCCTCCCAGGGGGTCTAAGTACTCAATGCATTTTCTGGCATTTTTACGTTCATAACTCTGAGAGCTGTGTTCGCTTTACAAGGCCTTACTTGTCAACATACCTGATTGTTTTCTATAAAGTGTAATATTTGAACATGACTTTGTGAAATATTTGGAGGTTTGCTTGAAGGAACAATCTTGTTTTCCAGGATTTATGGTAGGGAAGGAATATGAATCTGGTGGGATAGCCAAAAATGGTGCAAAGATGGTGACCGCAGTTTCATGTGCAAAAGTACCAAAATTCACTGTAATAATTGGTGGCAGTTTTGGTGCAGGGAATTATGGGATGTGTGGACGTGCTTATAGGTATGTCTATGTTATAACTGAAATTTAAGTACATGTCAAAAGTCTTTTTATGAATTGGAGAAAATAACTCTTTCATTTTTTAGCCCTAGATTCACATATATGTGGCCAAATGCTAGGATATCGGTAATGGGTGGCGAGCAAGCTGCAACTGTTCTCGCTACAATAACAAAAAATCAACGACAAAGAGAAGGACGGGAGGTAGATAATAACTGTTTAAAATATATTTTATTGATGAACAGAACTGATGCGTTAGTCATGCCAAAAAATTTTATCATATGCATCAAACATGATGTGAATTCTTTTTCCAATGGAATTATTGCAATCTTAATTTTCCATTCTGCAATCTTCGCCTTCGCTTTTTAATCTTGGAATCTACGCTTATTTTTATGAAGAATTAAGCTTACTAGTATTCATTTGTCCTATAATGCAGTTCTCTGTTTTTAGTTAACGGAAGAGGAAGAGAGACTGATAAAAGACCCAATAATAAATCGCTTTGAAAAAGAAGGGCATCCTTTTTTTTCAAGTGCAAGGTAGAAATAAATATTGTATTATTAGGACTGTATTTTTACAGTTTCTTTGGTTTGTTTGATATTTCCCTCTGTATTTTCATATATTTGGTGGACAACCAGCAAGGATCCAATGCTTGTAGTTGACCTTAACTCACATTCTGATGATATCAAGTTTAATACCAAGTGTTCTTTTCGCTACGTATTAAGTTAAGCTTCACGTAATTTGTGTTTAACTTGTAATTAAGGCTTCTTGCAAGATTATTGTGTCATGTTTTCGTTTGGTTTCTAGAAACTATATCTATTCATTTATTTCAGGCTTTGGGATGATGGCGTCATTGATCCTGCAGACACAAGAACTGTATTGGGTTTGAGTATTAGCGCATCATTAAATGCTCCAGTAGAAACTACAAATTTCGGTGTTTTTCGGATGTAATTTCTTCTTTTTAATGCATGAATTTTTAAATGAACAAACTATAAATAAAAGCTCATTGTATTTTATATTCCGTGGAGCTCTTGCATTGCAATGCTTACTGTATGGCAGCAGGATTGCCAGATTAACTTTAGGGACATTAGAGGTTTGGTGGTATTGTCATGTCATCAACCTCCTATCAACTGCTTGGAATATTGTTTTCTGCTACATTGCACTCAACGTTCAGTTATTTTCAATGCTTTCTTGATTCAACCTTTACTACCATTTGAAACGAAAAGTTGTAGCTTTCCGTTAATAATAATAATAATAATAACGGTTTTTTATCTTATTATACAGCTTTAAACTATGATTTACATGTAAAGTTCTATTTCCATGCAAAGAAAGAAGAGGTTTTAGTTTAATCATCTTTATTATTATATTCTTGTTACATCTCATGCAGCAGTAAGTCATGGATCTCACCTGACCTACAGTAAAAACCATCAAAATTGAACCACAAATTTTAAAAACCTCTAATTTAAAATTCAATGATTTTAATAAAACTGACTGGTTCAAAGCAAATTTCAAGAACCTTAATAAGAACCATTACCTTAAATTATTTATTCATTTTCCATGTATTAGAATCTTTTTAGGCCAGGCACTTCAGAAGGGTGTTTCTGTTATGTGGACTTTTACTGCACTCATCTTTTAGCCCCTCTTCTGATTTCTCTGTCCACAACAGGTCTGCCTTCCACTCTAAGTTTAACAATTTTTTCATGAATTTATGGCACTTTTGTGGAATTTTAGGACGTTATTCAGTGACTTTTATTGCATCTTATGACACAATTTACGTTGTTCAGTATTTTGAAGGATATGGTGGAGGCTTCTCTGTATGCAGACGTTTCTCTGGCAATTATATAGTTTAATAGCATGGATTGTTGGCAACTTGGTTCTTGTGATAAAAAAAAGAAAACTTTGAATTCCTTTCAACATTCTGTGCAAAGTTTTATTGTAATGGCACCCTTATAAAACAACCAAATACTTAATCTTTATTTTTTAAATTTTCAGTCGAGGTATCAATTGTTTCCAAAAGGGCTAATGAAATAATCAAGCCACCACTGATGAGAGATTTTCGTGCAAACATTTGATATTTTATTATTAGCCACTTTTTGGCATTTTGTGACAAAATTTCGAAAATTTAATGTTTTATGACGTTTTGTAATGACTGCGTGAGAAGCTTGCTACGAGTTGTGTAACTAAAGAAAATGGTACAAATTAGCTAGTTGCCTTGTTAGCCATTTGTAGACTAACTTTTGAAAGGGAGGCTTACAATTGTAGTATGAAATGCTATTGACTACAGTGAAGTTTGAAAACAATAATACAGTTGGAATTTTACATCATTTTTCATTTAAAATATGTGGCTACTGGTAAGGTAGCAATTTAATGTAAGAACTGATTTGAAAGGAGCCTTTCCATAAAACAGTATGAATTCACTTAAAAGTAGAATTGAAGTTACGACTGCAACTGGTATAATTTATTATTTAAAGCTAATTTGCCATTAAAATCCTGTAAAAAAGAGCATGAAGAACTGCTTAATGTCTGTGAAGAATGTCAATTCCAAAACGTTGCTTCTCCACAAAAACATGATCTGTCTCTGTTTGTATTGCATCAGAGTACTGATACATTATAAGTGGTGAGCATTAAATAACCGTTGAAGTTCGGTTCCACCCAATCTTTGTGGACATTTTGTTTATAGAAATGTGTGGAATTTTACAATATATACCTGAACCTGATATGTCAGTTTTTCGTGTAATTCAGTGAACATATCACGTGGGTTTGAGAAGAAATACACTTCAAATAGATAAGAAAGATAATCAGTTAAAAAGAACAAATACAGTGACATTGCTAAAAAGTGTTAAGACTGAAACGTTTTTTGACCACTGCCGGGTTCACAGAAACTTTTCGTTTCATCCTCCCTGACTTTTTCAAGCAAGGAAAGCTTTCTAGAGTCTTCTAAGGCTGATTATCTATCGAGACATTCTTTGACTTTCTGATGTTTTAAACATAGATTTTCCGTTTCCCTGTCACTTATGAAACAAGTCCCCGATCTTCATCCTAAATCAATGATCATCTCGTGCGCTGTGCTATACAGTTAGAACAAATTGAGTAAACACACAAATACTACAAGATTAGCAAAACTTAAATTTTTTTCTGTAGTAACAAAGGGGATGACACATAGACTATGAGACAACATAGAGGACATTCATTTAAACGAAATCTCATAGTCATAAGTTTGAGGGGTGACCAACCGAGTGGAAGCATGCCAGATATTCATGCAAAATCATCACGTTCTACAACCTTTATACACTTTCATTGGTGAACAACGCGATAAAACGGTCCCCAAATAAGGTCATCATCGTCATCATCATAACCATAGAATAACCCAAATAAGGTAAACGCTATCTAAAGCTATGTATGGCACTCACGGATGTAGTTAACTCTGAATGGTTGAATTCCAAAAATAGATAAGCTTATGTTGAAAAGTACAGAAATTTGACAAAGGAGAAGTCATAAATCATAGTTCTATTCGCTAAATATGACTACTTCATAACAACATGTACTGTGGTGAGTTAAAAAAGAACGAATTAATGGCTAAATGACACGAAAGGAACAGCATAGAAATGTATTTACAATAGAAAGAGTTATATCGCCCACAACATTGAAATGAGAAGAAAGCAATGCTTATTGGTCTAACTACAGGTGGAATATAAAAGCAAATGAACAGCTTGCCATATTCACAAGATATTAATGAGTAACAAGTGCAAAAAAGTGTATACTGCATTGCTTAAATATTCTCACGAAACCGAAGCGCTTGTATCAGAGAATGTAGGTTATGTGTCGATATCTAATTTAGCATGTATCACATGACGCTTGACGCGTGTATTACATGACGCGTGTATTGCAAATACATTACAAGTTAAAGGTATTGCCTTCATTTGAAATTACACTAAACAGGTCAGTTATGCCTTCAGTTGGCTCCAAACTATATGAATAATCTGGTGAGCCAAAATTGATGTCAAAGTGAGAGACATTTCCATCTATCTCCTCAATATCTTCGTATGAAAGAAGTTCTTCAATTTGAACTATGTTGTCATCAAGACAGGAACTTTCAGGCGAGTTCATTGATGACAATGTTCTTTGCCGATGTCTGACTGGCGTTGTTTGAACTCCACATGCTTGTGAAAAACGAGACAATTCAGCGTCATAATCACCCCGAGGCATGTAATCATTATCATCATCACTTTTGATTGGTGATAGCTGTGATTCAGCTGATGATGAATCATGATCTCTTTCGGAATCACTGATTGGATCAATGTTCTCTTTGTTATCTGGACACAGGAAAACGTCTATAGGGCCATTTCCACTTTTGAGCCATATTTGCAAAGCCTTCAGAAACATTAAGACAAACAATGAGAAATTAGACAAAGATGATTAACGATTTAATGAATAGCAAGATGGCACCAATCCGACTCTATCTCAAAATTTATGCATCAATGTGTAAGAAAGAAGCATCTGTTTCTTGCAGAATGCTTGGCTTCGATGGATGATGACTTTGATCAAAACAATGTATTCAAGCATTGAAGAAATATGATTTATGTATGTTTGGCTGTGAGGTTCATAAAAAACTATGATTTAGAAAGCATGGCACGTTTAAAGATCTCAGCATAAAGAATCTAATTGAGTCTACATCTAAAAAGCTGCATTGCCAACATGAGCGCGAGCGTCTTTTTTGAGGCTGATTAGCAAATGAGTGATTCACAATCCTATCTTCCATAACCATTTTAATCATCAGGACTAAAACAGAAGGGTGACCAATGAGATACCTTCCAATACCGAAGGTTGCTTGGTGTAGCAAGCACCATCTGCATCATGGTGAAGAAAACATTGACAACGGAAAGCATTGCTGGCAGTCAGTTCTCCTCGCATTGACAACTGAGATGAGCTTACAGAAAGAATCACAGCAACCATAAGCGTAGGAGGCGGGCGGGGGTAGGGGGCTGCAGCCCCCCAAGTTGAGCAGAAATCCGTTTCACTTGGGCAAATTTTCTGAAAGAACAATAGGAAATTCGGGCAGAAAGTTTACAGAAAGTTCACAGCCCCCTTAAATTTGACAAATCCAAATGAAACAATTTCAAATGCTACTGATGAACAAAGCAATTGGATCAATAAAGAATATGGAAATGCGTGGTCATGCATAGTTGCCTCTAAGAGAAAACCTGGGAGAGAGGTCTTCAACAGAGCGCAGTGCAAGAAACTCAACATGGGTAGAAACACTTAGTTTACACCTGTCAGGTGTCGTACAAGCTACTCTTAGCATATTTCCATAACTTTTCCAAAACACGTACGGATGAATACCTGTTGAAGTATGGTGCACTTGAAAATTGTGATTATTGATTATTGATAATTACATTCGCAGGCTCAGGGCCTCTACTGGATGCTCTTTCGTATATATTTGTACTACATGTACAGGTGCCTCAAGCTGCACAATCCAGTGACTGCAGGCTAAAATTTATATGAAAATTATAAACCTGAATAAAGGTAGTACCTAGAAAAGGCACTAAACGTTGAGTTGAAAACCAGAAAGATAGGATAAAGGTCATAGTAAGCACCCATGCATCCAGTTTCACAGTGGCTGGTAGCATGCAAGACAGTCAAACTTAAAAGGCTGTTCCTTCCAAAGAAAATCCAGTTGTTTTTCAAATTGCTTAACTGTTTTTGCACTGATCACGTATTCCGGTAAATCGTTCCACATTGATGCAATACAGTTTGGGAAAAAGTACTTCCTTACATCCAATTTGCTGATTGCAATGCATTTTTAAATGACGACCTCTTGTATTGTGTTGATGTCTTGACAAACATAGGAAGTTTGGAAAGCTGGTATCATATTTGCCAGTAAGCAACTTGTATGTTTCAATCATATCCCCTCTTGTCCTACGGTAGACTAAAGTAGGGAGATCTAGTTGACGCAATCTTTCTTCGTAACTGAGTTCTTTCAATACTGGCAAAAACCTTGCTGACCGCCTCTGTACATCCTCCAATAACCTAATTTGCCGTTTGTGCTGAGGGTTCCAAACGGGGCTTGCATACTCTAGATGAGGTCTAAGATCCAGCAAAGAATTGCTTTGAATAGTAAAGGAAATATATCTTTATCCATTGTTTTAAATGACCGCTGTATAACACCCCCCCCCCAAATCCTGCTGTTGGCTTTCTTAACAACAGAAAGGATATGTGAATCAAAATTCAACTTTAAATCAATAAGTACTCCAATGTCCTTTTCACAGTTGGTTTTTTCTAGTTCTACTTCTGTATTCCCTGTAGCCATCCTATATACTGCACTATTCCGTATAGATGATGCATGACATTTAAACCACTCATTAGACCATTCTTCAGCTTTGAGCAAACATGATAGTAGCTTCATTCTCTCTGCTTCACAAGTTATTTCTTCAAATAGCTTTGTGTCGTCAACATAGAGATATGCATCTGAATCCAGATTAGCTGGCAGATCATTTATATAGATGAAAAAAAGAAGAGATTCCAGGACGCTACCCTGGGGGACACCACTAGTTACACGGCGCCATTGTGAAGCTGAAGCATTTACTACCAAAGGAGGTCTTTAATCCAGCCAAGAACTGTACCACTTATCCCATAGCTCTCACGTTTCTCAATTCATCTATTGTGTGCAACTTTGTCAAATGCTTTTTGGAAATCCATATAAACAACATCCACAGAATTCCTTTCATCAAAAATCTTTGTCCACTTTTCTAGCACTGTTAGTAGTTGTAAAACAGTTGATCTGCCACTAATGAATCCATATTGCCTTTCACTCAAGAGATTGTTTTCCTTCAGGAGCTCAAAAATATGTTCTCTTATTATCTGTTCAAATGGTTTGCATGCAATACATGCAAGACTTATTGGCTTATAATTTTCTGGTTCAGATTTATTCCCATTCTTATGGATTGCAAAAACAATAGCTTGTTTCCATACCTTTGGCAAGCTCATTGTCAATAAAGATTTAATGAAAATTATCCTCAAAGGCTCGGCTAGAACTTTTTTAAGTTCAGAACACAGTCTTCGATGTAAAGCATCAGGACCCTGAGACTTATTTACATTAATTACACTTATCTTCTTTAGTACCTTTTCTTGGGTAATTTCAATTTCTGGGAGTTGGGAAATATACTCTCTTACAACTATTGAAGGAGTAGTTCCTGCATCACTCTCATTTGTGTACACACTAGAAAAACATTTTTGTAAGACTTCTGCTTTCTCCAAACTCTTTGATGCCTTTCCTATAACTGTAAATGCTTGTCATGAATGTTAAGATCATGAACTCTTGCTTTTATCTTAGCTTTTGAGTTGGAAAACTGCCAAAACTTTTTAGGATTGCCTTTTGCTGAACTCGACATTTCTTTGTCAAAACGTTTTTGCACTTCCCCTTGTTGTAGTTCGTACATGACTGCGCTCTCTGCAGTATTGTTGATAAACCATACTACTTTTGGTTGACAGGTACTTTTCCGTAGTTTATGCTTGTTCCTTATTCTTTTGAGTTAGTTTGCATCCAGTTTGAGAGTGTGATGTACCTTCTTATTACCATTACCAGCAATAGTTCTGCATGGGATGCATATTTCTTCAACTTCTTTAACTCTTTCCTTGAAAAATTCCCACATCTCATCTAGGTTAAGGTCATCCAACATTGTTTGCCAGCTACTTTTCAAAAGATCTTTCATTTTGTGTGTAGTCACCTTTATCATAATATCTAAGCTGTTTAATAGTTTTGCCAGTGTTTTGAAAAATATGGACATTAAATGTCAGGAAACTGTAATCACTCTTACCAAGTGGACTTTTAATCTCAAGATCTGATATAATCCCTTCTTTGTTAGAGAACACCAGATCCAAAACTGGTGTATCCCCTATCCTCCCTCTAGTTGGCTCAAGGACATTTTGCAGCCAAAAGCCATCACACATAGAGTCAAGAAATTTATTGCTTATAGCTTCCTCTGATGAAACTGAATTTGAACAGAGTTACCAATCAATAGAAGGAAAATTAAAATCTCCAACAATTACTTTATGGGAATGTGTAGCCTCATTAATATGCTTCATTACGTCAAGACTTCTATATATGCAGCCAAACAGTATCATATTTGAATTAACAAGTGAAATTTAAATTATCACAACTTCTTCAAAGGATGAATCAAATGTAACTTTTGAAGCACTAATTTCTATACTAACATAATCTAGAGTTCTTTGGTTTTACCTCTGTAATAGCAATAATCAATGGTTTTACTGTGGAGTACTCAACAAACAATTTTAACTCGATTAACTTATTAATCAAAGAATCAGTATTAGTGTACCAGCAACTAAAACATGGAGCTGTGTACACATGTTCTCCTTTGGGAGTGTTTATTCTTGTAGTCTTGGTACTCTTTTAACATAACCCAGGGAGGGCTTTTGACAAGATATTTGTACTTTTTTGAATTATCTTCTTCTGTTAACCTCTTTGCCTTTTCTACCATTTCCTTTCTTTCCTGTCTCTGTTGTCTTGTAAGATCATGATCAAACTGATTTTGTTGTCAGAATCACTTGCTCTCAATTTGTGCAGGTTCATGAAGTTCTTTCTTTTTCTCCTCAGATGACAGTTTACTTCTCAATGGTCTTGTGTTGCCCTCAGCTGTTTTGCCAATTCTTACTGCTTAACTTACATCTTGTGGGAAATTTGTTTACTTCTAGCACTTCCTCACAAATTTGCAAGAATGGTAAGATGTCTTTGGATGTACTTATGTCTCTAGAACTTTCTGCTGGCTCTTCCATTTCAAATATTACAACATTTTGCTTCCTATTCTCTCTCCTTCCTCTCTTTCTCAGATGATTTTAGCTCACCTCTAACAATTTTTTTCCACGTCAGCTTTAGGTAAACCACAGGCAACTCCTCCAGTCATACTACTACCATCTACATTCTGACAATTAACCTTACCTTCTAGTTTTTAAGCATGTCATCAATCTTGTAAATACTTGCATTGTTGTGTTTGATAGAGGCCTCAGTATCCTTTGTTCTTGCATCTAATTCTTCAACTTTCTGCTCTCTCTTCACCTGTCTGGACTCAGATCTACTAATCACTTCAAACATCTTTACTAATGTTGTATTACATTTTCCACAGTACCAATGCATTGACTGCTGTTGTTTGCTTAAGAAGTTCTATGTTTACTTTGATAGATCCTCACACTCAATATGATGCCAAAACTTACAGGTCCCACATAATATAGCATCATCACCATCTTCAACAATCCTTTAGCATGAACCACATGTCAAAGTCACACCTTCACAACCACCTTCAAATAATGCCATTTCTGGTAACAGTATGTATATATCCTGTGTGCATATATATTTTTGGAAAGGCCGCGAGGCTAAATTCTTGCTACAGCTGAATGAAACTTTGTGTTTTGAGCAATTGGCCTAGATCTTATACCACAATCACATTCAGTGACTAACACGATTTCCCTCATGAATAATACAATGCAAAGTTACAAACTGCCTACAAAATATCTTCTAATTGTTCAAATTAGCACTAAAAACAGTTAATCTTTGGTGCCAATCGAATATAGAAATTTCTGATATAATTATCCATCCACATGCACCATAATTGAATTCAACTTGGATGATGAAAATGCAATAATTGTTGTCTAGAAAATGTTGGGATGTTGTGAACTGAACTTAACGATGGAAACTATATTTTGAGTGTAAAAGACTAACAGGGACAGACCGATGTCATAAAGAAAGTGGGGCAAGGGGTGACAGCATGAGCAAAAGTGCACCTATGACCATAGGTAAGCAAAGTGCACCAAGAAATTGAAGGTGTTAGAAAGATAAAGAAAATATTATTTTAATAGCCGATGGTTATTTGTGATGACTTGGCTCACAGAGGAACTGAGGGCAATAAAAACTTCCAGAAAACAATGCATAGCAAATGAGAAAACAATAATGAAAACTAGAAAACAGCATGGAAAGAGGCTATAGGCAAATCCAAAAATAGATATAAGTATAGAGGTTGAGGATGAAAAATACAAAGGGCTTGAAATAGAAGGTCACAAGGAATCACAAATTGACTGGCAACCCATAATGGCAATGAATTTAAAAGGTGAAGGCAGATAGGGTCTTACTTTTGTTCATAGGCAAGTGCCTAATAGAGAGCACACATATCCTGGGCTATTGACATGTGAGGTGAGGAGGCTTTCCTGACTACCTGCACATCCCTAGTGTTGTTACTAAGTACACATTCACTTCTTGGTGGTAAGCGAGCCAATATTAAGCCAAGACCTCAAGTGGAACTTAAACCACAGACTTCCACACAGGAAGTAAGAACTCTAGCCATCAATATAGTACATACGTACAGAGGGGGAAGGGGATCAGCAAAAAGCATACACTTGTGCAAAGGGGGTGGGTGAGGGGTCTTTGCCAATATGTACATATGCAATACAACTGCACTAATGCACCTAAATACACCAAAAATCTTATTGTTTTTTTCATACAGTCCTCAATTTTCAACATGCTGACATCACGAGTGCATCTGAATTCCAAAATATGGACAAGATTTCTATTTCAATGCAGTCACACAGACTGAAAAATGGTGCTGGTCTTTTGATACAAGGAGCTGGGTACAGCTGTTCAAAAAACATGCAAAAACATGCTCTCCATAAGATGTCACATAAAATTTCTACATTCTGGGAAGTACTGGGAAATAAAAATTGAGTGCCAGCCAATTAAAGCACTCCAAATTCATTGCTATTGTGCCACTCCTGGCTATTTTCAGGGGCTGGCATTGATCTGAAATGATGGTTGCACATTATGAAACTTGTTTGGTACATTGCTTGCACAGTAGTGATGCAAGGTTTATACAAACCTTTTGACAAAATTTCCTGACTTTTTGTTAAAAAGTATAAATATTCTTTGAATTTTATCATGAAAACTTACATTCTTCCCTCACTCACTCACTTCCTCACTTTGCTGCTACTTTAAATAGATCTCATTCACAGTGTTAAGAAAACTTTTGACATGATGTCTAGCAGAAACTTGCTATGTGTAGGTAAAAAGCTATATATAGCTATATATATTTTAAAACTGGTAATTGACACAGATTGGAGTTTATGAGCCAAATCACTTTAGAAATAATCAGTATTGATTTTTGCTGCTAAGAACTGACATAAAACTAAAAAGTGGCAATTGATCAAGAGTAAGCTTACCTCTTCTGGCTTTGGAACTTCCAGTCTTGTCTCTGGAGGAGCCTTTACTGCAATTACAGTTGTACCATGAAACTCACTTATGCCCCTTAAATCTTGATATGTCACATAAGCATATGTGATTAGCAGTAAAGGTAAATCAAATTTGTTCCTGCTCACCTAAATCAGTCAGCAATATAAAAAAAGCTTGAAATGTCACAATAAAATGTTGAATTCTCTCTTAATTCAATAGAAACAACAAAAAACCTAAGAATTATGAGTTCTTCAATACAAATAAAAATTCCCACTCAGTCAAGTTAGTCAAAACAACTAAACAAATTTTGTCATTTTCTCAGAACTCAACAACAAAGCATCAAAAGAATTAATAATGAGACTGATGGACTACACTACTCCTACAAGTACAATACATAAGGACTAATATCTCTTTACTTTTTCAACAAGGCTAATTTTCTATTGAAGTATATTGCTTCTTCCTGCATCACTGTATTCTATCAAAGTTTGCCATATGATTTCAAGAAACTAGAAAAACAAACATGAAAGGATATCTTTTCAGCTCCTCATTTGTACTGTTGAACCCCATTTGTGACTTCTTTTGCTCAATCATATGATCCAGTTCTTCTTCAGTCATTTTAAGGTCTTGAACTTCACCATGAAGGTCAACCATTCTTGTAGCTATCTCTGCTTGTTCTCTGTCAAGAGAAACTGGCTTCCTTTCAAGGTGCTTTGCTCCCCTACAGAATTGGCATAAAGATCATCAGTATGCCTCATAAAGAGATGTTTTCATAATATGAATCTCACCATACATTCTGGAAGTGTATCATGAAACTCAGACAAGAATGGGAAGAAAAATCACTACAATGACGCTATATGTGAGGGTGCCTGGAAGAACGCTTTCTGTATGATAAACTCATTCCCTAATGTCTCATTTAAAATGTTTCATGACACAGATCAGCTTGCAAAATAAAAAGATTCTAATGTAAAATTACTAGTTAATGCTAAATTTGTTGGTGAATTCTACCTTTTACATCCCCTTGTTAAAATAAGGCAAACTCCTAAATGGAGTCAATGTTTTCATCCAATCCTTATTAATTCACTTCTGGACACAGTTCAAGAGTTAACAATAGAAAAGTTAAAGAATAAGGTTCCAATTTCTTACTTCCATCGTATATTATTCTTCGCCTCTTTTTGGATAAGCCCAATTCCCTCCAGCACATTTGTTATGTCGTATATCCTTCTTTTCTGTACATCAAGAAGCTCAGTTGCTTTATTCAGATCTAGCACTCCATAAGGTGATGCTCTAAGAATGTTGACAAATTTCTTTGTCAAAATTCCAAGTGATGTTTCATATCTTGGAGATTCCTCATTTGCTAGGATGGAAAATAACAAGGAGTTGAATATTGCTATAATTACATAAGTTGTTACTTTCACAAGATTATATACTATCTTGAGGCAATCAATTGTCTATTAACACATTCATTCTTCCTATGATAGGAGTATATGAGCCCTTGAACAGTTTCATTTTCTATTTCAAATCATAGGCTGTACTTTGAGTATCCTATTCAACAGAAACCAGTAACTACCCCCCTTTTAGTATTGCATGAGAAAAGTGAAAGTCCAAAGTTAACTAAATCATACAGGAATGTTCAATTACATCTCCTAAATAACTATTCTACAAAAAGCTAGTGATCTAAATGAGCCCATTTATATTCATACATATCACCATGCTAAAAAATATTTGACACACTAAATATAAGAATTCATCTACTTCTTTAGAGTGGGAAACTATTTTACGTTATATCATCAGAATAAGTTATCATATATCATCATAATACATCATCATCATCAAATACGTTACGTCGTACTCGGAAAAAGTATTACATCATCAGCAATAAAGGACTGAATTAGTAAATAGGAATGACGACACAATTTTCACTTCTATGTATACCACTTTCGCTAAGCGTTTTGACATCTTTCTGTCATAGGTAGGTAGATCTGTTAAAAGAATAAAGTTGGGTAGCAACGTAGAAAATTGAAAGGAAAACTGTTCGTGAATCTAAGCTCTGACCAAAGGTATGAAATTAGATTCACAAGCAGCAACTTTCCGACACAAATGTCTGTCTTACCCATTTCTGACTTAGAACATCTTCTTTTTGTTACTTTGGCAGATTTTTCTTTGGTAACAGATGGTGCGACATCTTTTGTGTTTTTCTTCCTAGAGCCTCGCCCTTTCGTGCTCGCTCGGGGAGTTTTGAATGGTGGGTCGTCAATCAACTGCCTTGCATCCAATTCCAGCTTTCTTTTAACCTACCAAAAACCATTTATACTACATTAGTCTTAACAAAATTTTAATTGACATGTGTTGGGGAAACTGGTAAAACACCAATTCAATATTTAAATTTAATGAAACAAGAATTACAAAGAAAGACCTACCTGTGGCCTAGCTTGCTTTGAATAATGTGACTTAGGTTGACTTGATCCACTCTTCTGTTGCCCATAAACATTGCTTATTTCTGTTGAGGATGGAGTTTTCTCTTCTGGCACTTGATAAACTGAGCGGCGATCATTCATGGCATTCAACGGTGCAAACACACGCCTGTTCTCCGACCTGCTTTTCATAGTACCATGTAGACTCCCCGACATCTTGAAAATGGAGTGTTTCAAACTAAAATACAATGCAACATTTAAGGTAAAAGTTGAAGTAAGAATAAAAAATATACAAATATGCACAAATAATATTCGTTAAAGATTGGAAAGATCTATTCTTAGTGAGTATTGCCAACTCACTTTCTTGTTTGAGCGAGCTGTAGTTCTTGCTGTTCACGGCACTCGGCTGCTTCACGTCAAACGCTAGCACTAACCCCCATTGGAAGGAAGCCCTTAGTTCAATTTTCGCGCCAATTTACAGCTATCTTTTGTTCCAAATGCAGTCACGCGTACGTAAAAACAATACAACGCGCGTTGATTGGATAGTTTTGATTCAACAGCAAAAGTAAATAAATCACTAGGGTTTCATTGACAGTTACAATACACAGGCGGGAAACACTTGGCGGGAAACAGAAAAGACTCACTTCCATCTTACCGAGATGGAGGCATTGGAAAACCGTGTTGATCATTTTGCTGGAGGGAAGTGGCTTTGTTGATCAGACTGTTCTTTTTCTAAGAACCAGTAAAATTTAGGTTAATACTGAATGTTCTCCAAACCCCCGCTCTTATTCCAGCCCCCCCATTTATCAATTTTCCAAAATTTTGAGGATGTGAATTTATAATTTGCCCCAAATGTGAACCAAAAACGAACATCCATTAAATTCATAATGTACAACAGTCCACTTTAGTTGCAATTGTCAGGTCAATTATATAAATATAAGACGTATTCAAATTATTCGAACTCTCCATTTATTAAATTTCTAAGTATTTCCAGCCCCCCATTTGCTAAATTTTTGAGAATTTTCCCATCTTATTTGTTCCAATCCCCCCCAATTATTCGGTACCCCCTCGAGTAGGCACTTTAGAAATTAGACAATGTACTAGACAAAGTTGGATGTTTTGATTGATTGAGATTCCATTAGCCAAATGCTACATCCGAGGGAGTCTCTCTTGCATTTCAATGTTTTCATCGAAAACAAGTTAACAAGATTATTTTAGGACAGTAACTATTTTCGCTAGGGGCAGCTAATTCGCGAAAATCAAAGAAGAGAAGAGAGATCAACTCTTCTCAGGTCAACAAGAAAAAGGCATTTCATGTCCCCATGTTAGAGCAGGGATCCCACTCTTTTTTCATCAATTTTGTAAACGATATTTATGAAATTACTTCGCTCATTTTTGGGAAGTTTTGCAGATTGCAGGTCATTATGGTACAGCAGAAAGAGTCATTATAGCAGAAAAGTTTTGGTATAGCAGAAAAAGTCATTATGCCTATTCAAAAAATAATATATTCACGGTAGAATTTGGGAGAGTGGATGATTTGACCATTTTTATTACGATAAAGTATTACAAGCTAATTATTAAGCAAAATAACTGCTGAAAAGAAATTCAACTTATGAAAGATTTAGGAGAACTTTAGGAAAACAGCAAAATATTCCTGAAATTTTAGGGTTTTATAGGATTTTTTAAGACAGTTCTCTTTTTCTAGGATATTTTAGGGTTTTTAGGAGGCGTGAGAAGACTGCAGAGGAAGGAGTATGCATTGTTGTCCAAAAACATATTTTATGATACTGTTTCAGCCTCAATTTGTTCATAAGCTGTTCTTAACATTAAATCAATTTTAAGGGTCGTGTTCTTATCAAGTTGTTCTCATAGTATAGTACAGACAACCTTTTCAAACATGATAGAAAGCAAATTCATAGATAAATCAGAATTAACAATGTTAAGAAATCGAGCAACATAAACATAGAATGAATATCGATTATATTCAAGTATGGACGCTGTTGGTCGAAATGCTACGGTGGCACTTCTATCTTTTTCGTATCATGTGCTGTGACGGAATTCCAAGCTTTCCCAGTCACCTTCTCGTGACCTTATACTTCCAGTTCCTTGTCACATGTCTAACGTGAGGTGGTATCGCATTTCATCCAAATCAATCCTTGACCTAGTAAATGGAGGAAATATGAGTTGAATAATGTAATCTTTGCTTGAAACTAATTAAACGTAATTGCTATAAATTGAGTTGAGAAAAGGTTATATATGTTTCCATGTCTCCAATGGCATAAACAGGATCTGCTATCATTCCATGACCATGGTGGACTGAAAATAATAAATCAGCCAGTGTTAAGTAAACAGCATATCTAGCAGTAGAAAGTGCTACAAAAGTAGGAATACCTCAATAATTTGACTTCATCGAACAGGTCATCAATTCTCGACTCCAGATCTTTCTCTCTCTTACCACCCATTGAATCGATAAGATTATCTTTCTGCAAAACAAGAACATTCTGCAGAGGATTTCAAAGCAAAAAGGTCTAAAACTCATAATTGCTGTATTTATTATTGAACTTCAGTACAAAAATCAATTATATCACAAGAATGAAAGATATACGAGATCATAATCATTTAATCATTGAATCATTCCATCATTTAAGTATGATCTCATGATTCTTGAATCACCAAAGAATGATGGCAAGCAAAATGTAATAATGGTTTCAAAACACAGGATAGTGCATATGATTACGCATGTTGTTGGGATGTTGTTGTTGCTGTGTAGGCTAATGTGTTGTTGTGCTTGCACACCATGAAAATCTGACACGCCAGATTTACCTTGTATTTCATTTCCAAAAGATCTTCTGCTGGCAACCTCTTCCTTTTTGTGCCACAAAATACCTTTACAGGGCGATCGACAGAAACAGCACAAAAATCTGACATCCTATTTAAAAAAATATGAAGTTGAAGTTTCTAGAATATGGTTGTGTGAAGTTTGTGTGAAGTGTATTTCTTCAATTTGGAGTTTAGAGGTCCCGTAATGTGATTTAATATACCAAACTATACAACTAACTAAAGACAAACTAGAGCCGATGAATACTTGAATTCGTTCACATTTCAATCAAAAATCAAAATACCTACGTACTCTTGCACTACTTCACTCATTCAATCATTTATTCATTCATCTATCCACTCATTCATTCTAACAATTACCCACTCACTCAATACCTACGTTGAACAGTCCGTGGCCATTCGCATAGTACAAACACACAAGCATTCGAATGTTTTGATTCACTCTCCCTACCCTTTTACGTAAAGATACGCTTGTTTGCATGTAACACATGCATTTGCTAACCACCCATCCCTTTTCGTGCGTACATACCACATCAATGGCTATACACATAAAGCTTCCTATTTGTAGTGTGTATTTTACCTGGAAAATTCAGTTCTTTCTTGTGACAAAGACTCCTGCAGCAGCTGTTGTTTGTCTAATAAGTCATCCAAAGCTTCATAGGAATTCGAAATATCAAGGTGACTTCTTGAAAGTGAATTTTCTACGACGAGGACACAACTTTGCACAAATAAAAGCCAATAACAATATTGCACCATACAGCCCTCCATCAAAGGCCATTTTTAAGGCCATCTTTAAATATTACCATCTTTAATATAATAATATTTGGATTGGAAGTAATAGAGCATACCAATTGATGAAAAACCATCGTCCAGTTCCCTTAGAGTTTGCTGGATATAGGCCTCTCTTGATGAATTTCTTGAGTTATTATTCGTAGCTGGTGACCTAAGATAAAGATATCATAAAGCATCACACCAGCATTTTAATAAATCTATGCTGCATGTCCACATAATCTATCCAGATTTTGACTTGTGAAGGAACCAGAGAAAAATAATGCTTCTATGAGTCAATACCAGAATTATAATACTGTTGATGATTTGATAACCACTCAGTTTATGAGTATCAATGTATGTGGAAACATTCTTAGGATTCGTGAAGGACATTTTTAAGCAAATTCAAGGACTTTTCAAGGCTTATTCAAGGACAGAAATTAAAATTATCGAGGAGCTGTAAATCAATAGGCCTTCTTGAGGATTTAATTTTTTCTGAAAAAGTTCAAATAAATATTACGAATGTCTTGGTATATCACGCGTTTAATTGTACGAAAGATCTTCTTTAAAACTTTTCGGGTAATTCTTTCAATTATTTTTGCGTTATTTATTGTTGTGAACGAAGTAAACAGCAAACAATCACAGATTTCAAGGAGTGCGATCAACTTTCAAGGAAAACTTCCCTTTTTCAAGGAGTTTCAAGTGCCCCTTCCAAAGACATCTCAAATTCTAGCACTTTTCAAGAAGTTCAAAAACCTCCACGAACTCTGTACTCTAACTTAACTGAATTGCTTAATAGTTGTACGACGCATTTTGCTTACGTCATCAAAACCACTAGAAAAATAAATGGAAAAAACGAAGTCTTTCATAATATTACCGATGGCCTATTATACCCCATTGACTACGACACTCACCAAAGGGCATCGCTGTTTACTGATATTCTTTTAATGCAATTCACTTCATTGACCCAAGACTTTGGTGCTTTGAATTTATAAAAGTCTTTCTTGAAATAGCAAACCATCCTTGGAATCTCAACATGATGCTGAGGTCGATGGGTAGAGGCCAATAGTAGATTAACACATTCCTCTAAGATCAAGCTCCACGGGAAAGGAATTAATGTTTTTGCTGAGCGATACTTCCACTTTTGAAGGTATTTGTTAACCACAACTTCCACTCTGAAAAAGCAAAAACTTGAATAGGACTGAAGAATTCTGACATTTCAACTACAGAAGCTCTCTATTAAATAAATAATTAATAAACAAATAATGAATAAATAAATAACGAATAAATAAATAACGAGGAATAGTTCAATGATGCTGCAAAAACAAAGAAAAAACCATACAGGGCTGTCTCTTTTCTAGCCCCCCTCTCCACCATCTCTTCCCCCTACAATCCATCAAGTGAGCTTCCTATTTATATGTCGAGCTGATCCATGAGAAATTGCATCCATAAAAGATAATTGCATCCATAAAAGGTAATTGCATCGATAAAAGCATTTAATGCAATCGAGCCCACAACCAATAAAATAACTTGGAGAAATGAAAGTGCATGAACATGTTAACAAAACCTGCTAATCAATTCAGATGAATGTAAATTGAATTCTGAATTTTGAAGTATTCTATGCAAATATTCCAAACAGTATTCAACTTGCGCATCCCAATCACCATCTGTAAATTTAACATGAGGATAATATATTAAATAGAAATGCCCATCAGTTATGATAGTTTTACAAAATCACTGAAGATACAATTTCTGCAAATTCAAATAACATTAATGATGTAAATCGATATTGATGATGTTGATTATATTTTGCAAAAGCTGCTGAGAATAGAAAGAGAGATGTGCAATTCACATTGTTGTTTGTAATGAGATGGGAAATGAGAATGTGAAAAGACACTAACATGAGATGAGAAACGTCAAAAACCCAAAACTGGTGGTAGACGCACAAATTGGCGAAAGTTTATATCGTCCTAATTAAATCACTGTTACTTACTACTGTATATAATTACTGTATATAATTACTGTATATAATTACTGTATATAATTTCAGTGCAA
Organism: Cassiopea xamachana; assembly: GCA_900291935.2. Taxonomy (NCBI): domain Eukaryota; kingdom Metazoa; phylum Cnidaria; class Scyphozoa; order Rhizostomeae; family Cassiopeidae; genus Cassiopea; species Cassiopea xamachana. The sequence continues at coordinate 168,430 of OLMO02000277.1, forward strand.
TAATTCTTCTTAATATGAAAAAGAGCAATCAACCTACCCGACTGGACTTCAAAATCAAACCGAGGCAAATGCAAAGAATTTATAATGCATTCCAGCTTATTGAAATTCTCTTTACCGTTCCAAACCAAATCAGGGAAATCTTAAAAAAAGATACAGATAAAAAAAGGAACTATATATGTAAATGAAATAAAAAATTAAGCATTCTAAGGAAAATAGTGATGGTTACATAACACAGGTGTAACAGATCTCTTTGACATTAATAATACAAAAATGCCGAATTACTTTTTTTATCGCGCTGCAGCATTTGAACTGAAGGCCAGGACAATTGTGAAAGTTTTTCCGAAGTGCAGATTTCGACAACATGATCCAGAGCAGCATTGTAAAGCTCAACCACAGATTGCGGATTCTAGGCATGAGAGAACATGAATATTGCATGGAATAAGAAATGGATAGCATAATCAATCAAATATAGGAAGGAAATAGTAAGTGAAGTATAATCTGATTATAACTTACTTCAAGGGACCGGCTAATTTGGTAAGAAGAAAGAACCGAAGTACAATATAACCGAAGAAAACAGATACCGATCAGATTACTAACTATACTACTGTCTATTGAATCACATGTGCTTCTAGGTGCTTCTGACATTTTTTGAAACTGAAATACTTGAAACAAAACTCGGATACGTTCTTTCTTTTGTACAAATGAGGAAAATTTTGGAAATTAAACGCATCTACAATGGTGCATTTTTGATGAGAAATTTTATGATCAGCAACTTCAAAGTTTAAAGAAGTTTGCAGCATGTTTTTGAAATTTCAGTGGATTCTTCGCTTTTGCATCGATGAGCCCCTTCGATATGGAAGTCGTTTCGACGCCCCTGAATATCCGAGTATGTTATAACCGGAGTATTTTTATAATGTTTTGTATGAACTTTTTGCAGGGACCGGTCACTACGGTCACATCCATATATCAAACCGTTCTAATTATACAACCAAAGTCGTACGGTTTTCCATTATGCAGTAAACATACGACCTTGTATGCATGTATTACTGGCAAAAAGCTGCTACGAACAAAGGATCTTAATAACTTGCATAAATCTACATAAATTTAAACAAGAAACAGCGACAAAGAATTTACTTACAAGAACAGGGCACTCTATATCTTTCTGTGAAATCCTTGCATTGTATATGCTTTCAAAAAAGTTAAGTTGAAGAGCTACAAAAAATTTAGTTTCATGTTAAAGCTACCAGCCATGAGCAAAAGATTTTTCTAGCTTTATACAAGCGAAGAAAACCACATTCATGAAACCTTTATCAACTTCCCTACCTTCTTCAAGTAGATTGGCAAAAGAAGAGCATTGCAGTTTTGGTTGTTGAGGGGTTTTTGATATCAAATTTAGAAGACTTGCAAACAGCTGAAAATATAAACGAAAGATTTCAAAACTCTCAACAACATTCATATCAACAACAACAACATCAGATCCCCTTGACAAAAAATGCCACATGATTAGTGTACTGTTCAGTGTTGTGTTCAATGACTTGTTGATTTCGCGATCTGTTGATTACGTGATATGTTGATTACGTGATATGTTGATTATGTGATATGCTGATTATGTGATATGTTGATTATATGATATGTTGATTACGTGATATGTTGATCAAGTGGTATGTTGAATACAGCAGAAACCCACATAAAAGAAGCTGTGTCTATAAGAGCCTTGATGCTGCAATTCCGTCTTTTGAAACCTCTAGATAAGAACCCCAAAGATGCTGAAACATGGAATGGCTCTTATATAATGGGTTTTATGTTAGTTAGTTCAAAACTTCAAGAGCAGAAACTATAACAGGTTGTTTATGTATTATTCAACTTTTTACAAAAAAGCCACACACAGTTACTATTCTAACATTACAAGAACCCCTAAGACTTTTTCAGAATTTTTCAGTCACACAACAAATTCCCAGATAAAAGAATCTTGTCTAGAACCTTACATGCTGGAATTGAGAGTACCAACCAATTACTTAAAAACCAACCCAAGCTGACCAGGAAAAAACCAAGGTTCTTTTATACGAGTTTCTACTGTATGTGATATGTTGATCGCGCAATAAGTTGATCAAATGAACTTCTGATTTATTGGTCTGTGCTGCCACTTGATAATCGAGTGATCTGCTAAGTGATCTATTGATTGTGTGGTCTGTTGCTGGAGAAGAGTGATACGTCAGCAATCCACAAATGAGTTTCTTAATATATTCTATGTGTCTATCATACAAAGATGCCCTGGTCTTATTGTTTTTGAACCACCAAGAGAATATGCCCATAGCCACAAGATGTTCACATCAGGATTTCATGCGTGGTCCTTACTAAACAAACAGGATATGGAAATCTCATACAGCTATAACCAGAAAAGGGAACATGACGAGGATAATTTAACTAAATAAATGCTTCCATTTAGTACAATTACAGCATGTTTGAGACATCAGCACACAATCAAGAAAGATATTTTCTACTGTTCTGATGGATTAATGAAATGAGCACGTAGAGTAGTCTATCCAGTTACCTGTTGATGCAACTCCGCAGCGCCAGTGTCTGATTCAATTAATAAAATTTCATACCAAGATACATCTCCTGCTTCTTTTAATTTCTCCAACTCTAAATACTCTTTTATCTGTCCTTTACTGAAAGAGCCGTTGAGGCCGATAAATAAAATCGGACATGGCGGCATTTTTGGTTTCAGAGCGAGGATATCTTTGACTTTCTGGTAGTAAATCGACCAATTTATCTAGAGGAAAACCAGACAGGCATAGGAAAAAATTGGAAATAGCTAAGCTAACTCAAAGTAAACATTTTATACAGCAAAAATGGTGATGTACATGCTTTAAATTAAATGTACTTGCAAAAATAAGTCTTGTTAAGGTGGCACTTCAATTCATTTAAAATACAAAGAGATGCTCTTAATAAAAAGTTCAACATAGCAGCAGCAACCACTCTCTTCTTTTCATTTTTCTTACCTCTAAAACAAAAAATCTATTACGCAACTATTATTTGTGGTGATACCCAACAAAATCTGCTGTATCTTGTTCACTTTTCTTAGTTTTTGCGCTTAAATGTAGTTTCATTGAAAATTGTAAATCTCAATTACAATGGCAACTAGATAACTTTGCTTCTAGCAATGGAGGTTGTACTTCAGTAGCTCTAACTTAATTTATCTGTAGTTGCGTAATTATTTACATCATTTTTTAAATAATAAAACGTTCCTCAGTGCTAATGATAATTCAAACACTACCAAAAAGATGCCCCAAACAGCGTTGCTTCCTGTGATCTTGTGCTTATAATCCTATGTTCCCTGTGATCTTGTGCTTATAATCCTATGTTCCCTGTGATCTTGTGCTTATAATCCTATGTTCCCTGTGATCTTGTGCTTATGGTCCAGTGTACTAACCAACGTGGCGTTGCTTTAGGTCTCTGCAAAGGCGATTTAAAATGTCCAGCAAACACTTTAATTTTACTATAAAAATGAGATGCAATTTGTAGTACAAACCTTGTGCATTTCTGCCACAAAAATGAACCCACTTGCCCCATAGAGTTCCTTAGACTTCTCTATTTTGATTGCTTCTGTCTTGCTGATGGAATCTGGCATTCCCTGAAAAACGAATCAAAGATCTTGTTGACGCATACCTTGAAATAGGACCTTCACCCAACAATTGTATTTGTATACGGTTCTGTGCCAAGCAGTTAAATCAACTTCTCATCATTCAAAGTGAGGGGAAAAGGGATGCTTATTTGAAAACTCATAGAAAGAGTGAAAGAATAAGCAACTTTCACATGTCATATGATCGTAATGATTACATGATCATTACGTAATCTAAAATCAACGAAAAAGAAACACTTGAGAATGACAAAATCAAAACACTAAAAAGCCTGAACACACCTTAATGGACAGCGAAATAATCCCATGAGGCATTGGAGCAGATAAACCACAGAAATCTTCAATCTGAAAATAAATTATTAACAGAAAGGATAATAAATTCAATGGACTACCACCTTAAGCACGGCTAAAGTCCAGATTCAAAATACTCGGACTCGAGGCAAATGAAAAAATTTGGGTGCCTGATGAAGTCAATATACAACAAAAAGTCACACAGCGCTATGACTAATGGATCCCTCCTAAGTTTGATAGTCAGGACGATCTCCTCTTTACGGTTCACTAACAAATACAGCCGTTAAGATGTCCGATATTGCAAAAATAAACTGAGAAGAACTTTCTCACTAACTTCCAATACTAACTCATTAAGTTAGTTTCTTCCCAACCAAATTTCATCTGCAGTAGGATATAATCTATGACAGCATCTAAGTCTACCACTACAGACTATATTTTTTGGGAACTTTTGAAAATAAGCTTACCATGGTGGATTCTTCCTGTCTGATTTTCGACTGAGAATCTTTGAATTTCTCTTTTACAACTTCTATATCACAAACACCAACTGAAGAGGTTTCCTTTGTAACAGGAAAACAAAGGAACAATTTGGAATATATACAACTTTGAGATTTTGCCTTCATTGATTGTGCCATGAACTGCAAAATACCCCTAAAGTCCAACGGCGTCTTGTAGTTTTGTCTGGAAAGAAATATCGATACAAGTTAGGTATTGTACAGCTGGCTTTCTACTAACACTACAAATGTATACCATAACAAACTTGAGAAATGACAATCAACAGGCACAATAGGTCTGGACTGGTTACTAATAATGATGTTCCATACGACTGATTTGAAAAATAGGTTCTCAGTTGAATTCTCAAGGTGCTCTTTGAAAGGTTTCCAAATGCTGTATTAGGACAAGCGGCAGTTAGATTAGACATCAAGTAATTTTCAAACGCTTCATTCATCATCAAAATTATTCAAAATTTTTTGCTAAAAAAAGCAGATTCTCTGTTCAGTTACATCGATTTTGTAGGTCATTGTAGATGGAATACCTAGAGGGAAACAAAAAATCAAGAAAGAGAGGAAAAGTAGGATCTCTCAATGAGAAGTAAGATTTTTCAATCTTGTAAATATACAGTACGAAGTTCCTAAATCGATTTTCACACATTCTACTACCAGTCTACTGTGGCCTAAATTAGAATTTTTGCCAGTACTCTGAAACCTTGATAAAATAAAATTGTGCTGTATGGTGATAAAATTGTGTTGTGTGGAGAAAAAATTGTGTTTTATGGTGATAAAATTGTGTTATATGGTGACAAAAGTATGTTGTGTGGAGATAAAATTGTGTTGTATGGAGATAAAATTGTGTTGTATGGTGATGAAATTGTGTTGTATGGTGATAAAATTATGTCATGTGGAGATAAAATTGTGTTGTATGGTGATACAAGATATACTTATAACCAAAATATGCAAATCTAAGAAGAAACACTTGCGTTCAGTTCAATTCAATTCACTGCAATTCAATTCAATTCAAACATCAAAGAGTTTCTTGTAGCAACAGCGGTATCAAACAATTCATCTTCCATCTCATCCTTCTCTTCGTTGCAACGAGCTACACATATTGTTATTCTTCCATGTATTGCAAATATATCTATGAATGCTACCAAAGTGTCAAAATCTACCAATATTCAATCTTCATTCAGCAGTAGCATTATCATTTAAGATTTTGCTGTATACTTAATCAAAGCCATCCTTCTCCAAGGAGAGACCAATAGAGCTTTGATACAGTCCTTGGTATCTGCAGTACCAATTATCAAAAGGCCAATTAGGATACCTATGCCTATCACACTCCTAATGGCATCAATTTTGTAAAACACTTTGATGCTATGCATTATTTTCAATTGCATAAAAGTAAATAAAAGCTCTGTAGGATTGTCATTTATAGCAATTATTTTTCTACAAACAGAAGGTGAGCACCAAAATAAAGCGAAAGAGTAAGAAGATGTTATCAACAAACCTCACACTAACAATTCGCTGGTGATATAGCTCAATCGCGTTTCTATGATCATCTCGTCTCTTTGCAGTGTTGCTGACAGATGATACAGTCAGCTCTACATTGTTCTTCAAAGAAATGTAGCTTGGTAGCTGTGAGGCATGGTCCAAGCGGTGGGTCAGAAAAGGAATTACTTCAGAAGACTGTAGAGGAGAGCATGGTGGGAAATTGTGTAGCGTATCCCGGATGCGCAATCGTGTCTCTCTTTCTTTTACCCACCTGATGACATAAATTCGAAACAAATTAGATCAGCACAAACAAAATGTTGAATTCTTCACAAACAATATCAAAATAAAATTGCAATGATAGTATAATGGAGTGAAAATACAAAAGATCTCGAGTACTTTCATCAAACAAAAAACAAAAGAATTTAAAATTGATGGACAATAACAAGATATAAGAAAATGAAATAGGTTGAGATCAAGGTGAGGGATTTTCCTCAATTCATTTGCCAATTACTTCGAGAAGAGCTCTCTAGCAAAATAAGACTTTTTGAAAATTTAGATTTTTGACCTTAACTATGCATCTGAACTCACTTTAGGGTTGTTCAAATTAATTGACTATGAGAGGATCAATTAAAATAAATTTCAGCTTCATTTTTCAACTTACTTTTTAAAAATCTTCCGCTTTCTACTAATTAGCATTTTCATTTTGATTTGTTCCAGTTTTTCCTCTCTCCATTTTACTTCAAGCTCTTTTGATGCTGTGCAAATTTCCCGTATTTCCTTGACAAGAAAACTTTCGAGGTATTCACGGCTTAAAATAGTGCAATGTTGACGAAGTAAAATCATCTCCATTTCATGTTTTTCTTGCCTTTAACAAAAAATATTTTACTTATTCGTAGAGTTGTACGCAGTTGAAAAGAGGATTAAGCAAATTTAGGAAACATAAAAAATAGAGAAAATTAATTAATGCAAATACAACAACCAACTTGGCTCAAATTAAGCAAAAAACAACCAATCAAATTTTATTATTCGTTGCTATGCAACATCTCTATTCTTGTTTATATATCTAATGCTATAAAAGTTGCAGAAATTGAAGCATTCAGGAGCTATAAACTGACCTTATTACTTCATGTAATATGTCTTTAGTATTGCTTTGAATAGATTCATGCAAGAAGTCACGCGAAATCTGTGCTGCTAAGTGAAATTGTTGCATCCTTCTTTCTTGATCTCTTCTGAGTCTTTCTGCTTCAAACTCTTCAAAAATAATCTTCCTTGCTTGCTCTTCAATAACGCATCTACTTATCCCATCATATAAATCTAAGCTCAATTTCTCAAACATTCCTTCCCTAATTTCAGTCTCTAAGCATGCTTGCACCTCAGTCTTTACAACGGATGTGACGACACAATCAGCAACCTCATTCATAGCCACTAGTTCACTTCTCGCATCTTCTACAGCCTCTGTACAGATCTTAACAACCTCCTTTTGAACAACTGGAATAATGATCGCAGAGCACATAGCCTTGATGTCATCTTTTCCAACTCGCATTGGGTACGATAAAAGCTTATCACCTGACATAGTTACAATTTTGTTGATACTTGTGTCAGTGTCACGTAATATTCCTTTCAACGCCAGAGTGTGGTAATTTCCATTGTAGCATCCATTTGCATCGAAGCTGTTGGTTGGCACGTAATCAAATTCCACGGGTAGAGGCTTCCCATTTACAACCTCGGTTTGAAAAGAATTTGAAGGATACAACTTTAGTAAGTAGAGATTGTGACGTCATCAATACAAAATAATGCATCACGAGATATTGCTTAGAAACACTTCTTATCATAAAGAGAGATGAAGTTCTTTCTAATTGAAACCAATCTAAAGCACTGCTTTTCATTTCAAATGACTTAAATGTATTGTCTTTTGTCAAATTGTCGGAGCATTAAACTTCAAAATACTAGAAGGATTCTGATTGCATCTGGATTACATTTGGACTGAATCTGGATTGCATCTGGATTAAATCTAAATTACATCTTGATTAGGTATAGATTCATAATATCTTTTCCGTAATTGCAATCCATGCTTTCAGATTGCACTTACTGCCAAAGGATTCTAACAATGAAAATAAATACACCCAAATTCCAGAAAATAATTCTACATGCAAAAAATGTCTGCAATTCACCTCTCCGAAGGAAGAAGTTCGTTTCTTGTCGATGACACCATTTCTGACAGGAAGAAACTTTGATTCGGGTTCTTCAAAGGAAGATTTGCTAAAATACACCATACCATTGTCAACTTGAAATCCGTAATGGCTGCAAAATTCGGTGGCCTGAAAGATAGAAAAAATAGTAAGTCGATAACATGCTTTAGAGAAATAGTTAGATTAACTATTATTTCGTCATTTATGGAATTATTTCTGGATCGATATGTTCCCTATCCGCCTTTCACGCAGGTAAATGTGAAAAGAATCAGTGATCATTGCAATAACAATAGATTTATTGCAGTAAAGAGTCTGACTTTAGAATAAGTTACACAGATTATAATGCTCATTGCATAAATTGTCTTTAATTGTAGCGTCGAGGTCATTTTGTCTAATACAGTTGCTGAAATAAACAATATTTGGACTGCCTTTTTTTCATTCCATTTAGATCATAAAAAGATCCTAGGTACCTCAATGAATACTTTCCATACTTCATCGTCTTCCTAGATCTAGGAACTACAAGCTACTAAATCTAAGACGGTGCATTTCTACGATTAGATCTTTGGCTCGTTGTTTCAAATAAGCCATTATGGACTTATACTATGTTTCACTTTGAACATCGTCATGGAAATATTTTTGCAAAATTACACTACTGAGGGTCTATAGCTTCGCACTTCTTAATGGTGATATGATAGAACAGATATGCAAATGGCAGATATGAAATGGACATTAAGATAAAAAGTAGCAAGGATGTAGCGGATACAATACCTCATCCAGCTCATCAATTGCAAAGAGTCTTGCAATATCAGATAAAGGTATTGGAACTGGCCTCGTTCCTGTACTCGTATATGCTTTATTCATGATACAGAGGCCCGTGGAACGAATCTACAACATCAAAAACCATACTATAATAAAAAGGGAAGGAACGAGTCGCAAATATAATGCCTATCACCTCCACCCAATCTTACACTTCAAACCTATATTTAGTTATAACATATTTACGAGAATCGTGGAATAGGTTTTCACATGTCTGGGTAGACCAGCAGAAGCTAATATATTAAAAATTAAATTAAATTCAAAACAGCGCACTCTCTTATTCTTCATGATAAGAAATGAGCATAAGGTACAATAAGTGTACGTAAAATAATACAATTTTATAAAACCAACAGCCGAATATATAATTCTGCAAAATAAATACATCCTGGTTAATGCATTAAGCAACAATGGGGAGTGTACAAAAAAGTCAAAAAATAACAGACGGATTAGGGAAATCATTAAAAAGATTTCGTACCTGATTGAAATATCTCTGCATTATACATGCCATTAAATATGAACCAGAACTATGAATGATTATTAGGAAATTAATGGCAAGAGAAAATACTTTTTGGCAAAATATTTGAGAAGTATCTCGAGGCAACTTCAATGTTCTTGATTGGCAATTGAAATTCGAATAAAATATCAGGTTGATTAAAAGCATTAAGATTTGGATAAAAAGCAAGAGAAAAACTTCACTCAAAATCAGTGATATATGAAGAAATTAAATTTGAGAAAAATAACACGCATTTGTAATGAAATATAATATTATGTGTGAAAGAAATAGATCAGTAACATATAAGAAATAAGTACCGATTGATACCAAATGCTAAAGGTAAAATAGTAAATAATATGGTAGTATGGATTGGTAGCCATTGGGTTTCATCAAAAAAAGTAGCAAAACTCACAACAACAAGGGGTCAGCAATCGAGCGAGTTCAACATTCAATCGATTAAACAATGAAATCAAATCGATTACTGACTTAATCACTTATCAAGCAATCAGTAAATCAAGCCAACAATCATCTAATAAGATCATTTTACTTACTGCAAAAGCTTAAAAAATCTGACATAATTTGTACTATTTAACGCTCGTAACACTTCAAGTGCAAACTTCACTTCTTTAGATTCTCTGATTTCTAGACGAAACTCTGTTATTTCCCTGCAGAGATCAAACTTATCAATCAAACGATTAACTATCAAACTTATAATGACAAGGATTTCAGATTTTGAAGTCAAAATAGAAAAAACACTTAACATAAATGTTCTTAAGCACTGGTTACATATAAAAAGACACAATAAAAAGGTTATCAATATCGAGAGAAAGAAATCTTCATCCAAAACAATTTAAAATAATTACGAGAGAAAGAAATCTTCATCCAAAACAATTTTAAATAATTACGGAGATGGTTATATAACTGAAATGATCGCGTGGTCGAACGATAGGCGTGATAATGGAATTTGAGAGTAGTTGAGAGGTAGAAATGATTTGAGCTAAATACGGTGGTTATTAATACCTCAATATCTACACACATCAAAAGCAGAGTTTACAATAACAGATGACGACATCTAATGAGCTGAAATGGTCTACAAAAAAGACTCTAAAAATCCAAACGTTTGCAAAATAAAACAATCAACAAACCGTAGAATATCACCATTGTTTAGATTGAGGAGAATTTGATAACAACGAAATTCTGCTTCATTTGGACAAGTAATACTCTAAAATGCAGCAAATCAAAAATAGCGATCATAGTATTTTCTCTGTCAATAAACATTTCATAGTACTTTCTCTGTCAATAAGCACTTCACACTTATTTAAATTAATAAAAGACCAATGAGCCATGATATAACATGTTGAATCACTAGAACTCAACAAAACTTTACAACATGAAACTTACAAACATGAGACTTGTATCGAACTCAGTTTTTATCGACATTACATGCAAGTCAAATTTCATCACTCAAATTTCAACACAAAATGTTCTAAAGAAGATTAAATGTGAACTACCTTTTTAAAATAAAGATCTTCGTACATATGTTTCAAACTTTGAAGACATTTTGTAAGGTGTTCGTTATTTATTTTTGGGTCAAAAACATTGATATCTTCTTCGCAAAGGTGGTGAGAACATACAATGTGAAACCTACAATGAAAATTAATTCAATGTCATCCTGAATGATAAATGAGTCACCACCAACACATTCAGTGCCCCACATGATGCAGCGCAAAACAAACAATATTGTTTTAGAGAAAGATAGCATTCTAGGTGTGTCCATTATTCTTCCCTCCTCCACCCCAAAAATCTATAGGTGCACTAGATGATCGTTGTCCAGTGCTCGCAATTCGTACTTTTCTACAGCACTTTATTGCTAATTCCTTAAAACTCTATCACTAAGACATTCTGATAAACATTTATGACTTTAGTAAAACGTTGAAAAATGCAGCTTGCGTCATGTCTCGAGATATCAATGTGGAAGCACAGTCTTGTGACACTGTCAAGAAATTTGTTGCAATGGTACGTTTCATGCCTAGATTCAAAGTTCACAGTTTCATGCCTTGGCAAAATACTACATGAACCTTAAGGACATATGGTCGTCCACCTATTGGTAATACAAATTTCCCTCTAAAAATGAGACCTCACTTGCAGCTTTACACTCAATGGTTGTATGGAGAAACTATGGTATGTGCAATACTCTGCAGTTTGAGCAATGACACGTGGGTGGAAGGCAATTCTCGCATAAAACAAGGAAGCAAAGACATTGTCTAATCCTTATGACAAACCTGGTGCACTTTTCAATCAAATCGACGCTGTTTTCATTGCACAGATGTTGCTGTGTTATGTCCTGACAAAAGAACAAACTATCAAGAAATAAGCATAAAAATTTTAAAGATAATACTAGTCCAAGTTAATTATAAATTGCAAGCAAATTTGGTTAGAAAATAAAACAAGCTATAATATATTACAATACATTATATATTACATTATATTACATTATATTACATTATATTACATTATATTATATTATATTATATTATATTATATTATATTATATTATATTATATTATATTATATTATATTATATTATATTATATTATATTAAATTATATTATAGTGTATTACATTATATCATATTATATTATACTATAGTATATCATAGTATAGTATATCATATCACAACGTCATTCCATTTTCGATTACTGGTGCTTTTCTACCGATGAATTGATTAGATTCCGTGTGTTATTGCTCAATTTTTATTTCAGTAACGTCATACCTAAGGTGATTTTATTAAAGCCTTAATTACTAACACAACTCTTTTGCTTCAATTTTTAAGTGTTCGTGTGTGTTTATAATTATACATAGGTATGAACTAAATTCAACATAGGTATGAAACTACTGAAGTACAAAGCATCGCTCATTCTATTATTTGAGTTACTTTCTGCTAAGTAGCTAACTTCGTTATCAATATACCTCCAAATTACTAACAACTACACCATTACCTACAAAACTAAATACTAACATATCCTACGTATACTTTTTGTTCTGTTCTATATTAGCATTGACGAAATTCCATCAATATTTAACATACCTTGCGAATACCTCTTGTCCTGTTCCATATAAAATCATAACGATCTGCCCAATTTTTGTCATCTGCATTCATGACACTCAACATCAAGTAATTCATTGTTAATTGCAAAACGTGTTCTGGCCTCAACTCATGTGGAAGTGGCTTTTCTTGATCAGCTGATGATCGACTGTACTCCTTCACAGCCTTTGATGGATCTACAAAGAAGTACTGTCCCCCTCTTGTTTCCTAATAAAAGAAATTGAATCTAAAATGTGACAAGAATCATACCCTTCCTACACTTAATTCATAACCATCTACTCTCATAATTTTTTCGAAACAAGAATCATCAACAGACAACATATTTTAATCATTTTGATGACCATTTCAATGACTTAGGCCTGATTGAATCAATGGCCCATGACAAATAAATGTATATAGTGCTATGAAAACTGCTACAGTGTGTCGAAAACTACTTGTAAACTGAAGTGCATACACATTTACAATGTGAAACAAAGTTATAAGGAAATGAGGCTCAAAATACAAAAATCTTTAGACAATCACTAACTCAAGATAAAGCTTCTAAATTCAGCTTTTCGACGTGCCAAAAATAAATGCTATTTCACTCTTTACAAACTGAAAAAAATCATTCTTTGTCAATATTAAGCTCATTCTTCTATATCTACTTCAAATTGCTACAAGCAAAGTTTAATTTGAATGGAAAGGACAAACGAAAACGAAGCGAGCCGCTTTCTCGATATATGCCACCAACAGTTAACAAAATCTTACGAAATTCTCCGCCTCATCTCTGAGATAATTAAAGAAAATTGAAGCTCCGGCAAAAAGTGGTCATCTCATGAAAACAGGAGCAATGAAAGTATAGCTCTTGATAAAAGCATTATTAGCTCAGCAATATTTATTTCAAAAGCTGAAATGAATCTTAGAATAGAGAAACCACTCACAGGAACTTCGGCGCGACCACTGAGCATTTCATAAGTAGCCAATCTTTGTCGATGCTCACGAAAATAACGTTCCTACAAAATTGAAAACAATGTTTTCCAAATGGTCCTTGCTGCTTATGAATGATACTAATGAAATTTTAAGAACATCTACAAACAAATTTTTCCTATATTTCACATTAATGAACAATTTAATTCAAATTTTGAGTAACGTTCAGCGAAATATTGAAAGCGTTTGAACAGGTTTTTAAGACATTACATCGACCATCATAATCATCAATCATCATCATCATCATCATCATCATCATCATCATCATCATCATCATCATCATCATCATCATCATCATCATCATCATCATCATCATCATCATCATCATCATCATCATCATCATCATCATCATCATCATCATCATCATCATCATCATCATCATCATCACCATCACCACCACCTTCATAAATACGTTTAACAGCCTGTTTGGATTGATGCAATGACATATAACACATAAAACACAGGCAATCATGCAACAGCCTCCTTATCAATTTACAGCTACCTTTTCTGGGCACATATCAGGGCACGTTCCAACAAAATGTAATGCTTTATTTAAATCTGTTTCAATCCTCATTCCTGAGAAGAAAAACGACGAGAAATAAACAACATTTTCCAGATAAGAGGCTAGCATAACTCTTCTATGAAATTCTACCTATATATTTATCAGAAACTTTAACACCATTCAACTAAGTAGTATGATGACATTGTATTTTATTAAATATCATTTCATGGTATAAATATTATTTTCTGCAAAAAAGACCAAGTGTTTCAACTCTGCACATGTCACAATCATATCATTCATATATCGTTGCATAATTTATGCATCACATTACGAATACTGGAGGGTGCTTTTGCAGCAAGAAAAATCTTCAAATAATTAGCTTAAAATAACCTTCTCGAATTTTTTGATCGATTTGTTCAAGTATTTCCCCTTTCTCCATTGAGTCTTTAGCTGGCACTGATTTGAACGTTTCCACAAAATTCTCAATCATTGCCACTAAACTATTTCGCTGTGAGTTCAAGGGTTCTTTTTCTGACTTCACTGCCGCTTCCTGAATGAAATCAGCAAGAAATACTTTGAATGATCTAATTCTTTAACAGATGGCTTTGTAAACTTAACATAATCGGAAAGGAGATTATCCAAAGAAATTAAACATTAGCTAACGTCTGGGCGACAATCTTGAAAATGTTTGCTTTTTATAGCATATCGATCTCTTTCCAAAAGCCAAGACTTAATTTCTTAAGCCAAAGATATTAATGATCAAGAGACGATTTCATATTCTGCATTGACAGTTGTCAAAAGTATTGTTGACATATTTCGAATGCTTCATTTTAATAAACCTCTAGATGTCACGGTTTCTGAACTTTCCGCATGGATAAAATAATAGCTACATTGCTTGGACAACACAAGTGTCAACAATGGATATTTCTATTCGCAATTTACTATTGCCAATTGAAAAGAAAAAACATCTGCTTCCATGTTATTCACACAAAAACAAAGTCTTTACCCCCCAAAATTAAGTTAACGAGCCAACAATACAAAAAGGTAGATATTGTCTGAGGTTGATAAAATCAATAGCATACTGGAATGGTGAAACAAATGTATGAGTCATTTAACATGCAACAGTTTCTACTTCTAGGCGACCAAGACAACGACAATAACAACTACAAATAAAAAATACAATAATGCCTACTGGTAAATAAATTACTACCTTATCACTTGGTGCACGAAATGTATAAATTGCTCCTCCATGCATATCTCTGTCTAAAATTGAACGAATCACCATTTTGCATATGAAATGATACAAAAGACTGTAAGCTTAATTTTTTCTTTTTAGTAAATACACTAGATTTCTGTTGCTTTCTCTTCTGCTACAACAGCTTCTGTTACGTGGCTCTACGCAACACAGGTTACAATTCCTTGAAGCACAAATATATCAATTATCATAATGCAACAAGATCACAATGAGAAGTAGGAAAAACGAAATACTTGAAGCATAAAGGGATTTAATACAACAAATTTACTATCTGGTCCTTCAGTGCAAAAACAGCATCCAAAAAATCAATGAAATGCACTCTCTAACAGTAAAAAAATCTTTCTTTGAAAAATACCAGTATATGTGACGAATAAAAAAGCATTGACTTTCATGAAGCAACAAAATATGACATCAACAAATAACAAAAAGCAACTAGTTTTACCTTCATTTCGTGCTATTTGCAAACCTTGAGCTCTTGAAGCAGGCTGGTTCCAAAAAATACTAACTTCTCTTCCTCCTGTCAAAACTGTACCATTTTTCTTTGCATTTGCAGCTGAATCCTTTAATGATATCAAATTAAAAATATTCTACCATAGATGGATAAACAATACTAAGTAACATGGTCTTTAAAAGGAATCAAATACATCATTAACAGAGAAGCTCCTTGTTCTACCAGGTAAGATCAATTTTTAACATGCATTCATTCTAGATTAGAATTTGATCAACAAATATGTGATTGGCCATTTTCATTATATATTTACAATTTGAATTCAAACTTAACCTGTATTAAACATTCCAGCTATACTATATACATTTATAGCCAACAACACACAGTGAAATGTATAACTATGCAACAAAAATATTACAATAACCCTAAACACTGCAAAATGGATGAAACCTACACCATTGGAACAGCTATAAACAAAAAGTAAAATTGTAGCTTGAAATAAAATATTCGATAAAATTAGATAGTATTATGAAATTGAAGTAAGTGGCATTAACTAGATACGTAAAATATCCTACATGTTCAAAGAATGTAACAACAGCTGAATTTGAAGCAGGGAGTGAAAGGACCCTTTTAACAGGGCCAAATTGCAAATAATAGCCACGTAAGAAATGTCTGTTGTTCAGTTCTAGTGGAACACCTTTTAGCCTCAATGATGTCAGCTCAGTAATTTGTGATCCTTCCCCAGCAAAAAATGGTGCAAGATTTGTATCCAAGGCTGGTCGTGCATTAGCTTTAATCAAAGAAAAAGGTGAAACTCAGGAAAATCAAAAAACATACAACGTTTTTGACAAGAACAATCTGCATTTCAGGAAAATAGATTCAAGGTTGAAAAATTGCCTAATTGCATATAAATTTTTAACTTCTGTAAAGATATATTCTTCATATCAGTCATCATTTCCTAATTCAAAAACATATATAAAGATTGGCTCTGATAAAGGTAAATTGCTAAGGCAGAAAAAATAAAAAAGGCCTGCCATTGTGGAGAAATGATGGAAAGAATAACTTCAGGGTTTGACAACTATTTCACTCCTCAAGTCCATAGTGCATTGAGTAAGTCAACACTAATCCATAGCAATTTCAGGTGGATTTACAATATTTAAAGATACTCATTCACATGCTCATTTATGTAAGTCTAACAGTCATCAGATCAGAGCCATTAGTGCAAAAGAGTAAATTCAGCTGAATTCAATCAATCTATGAGTCAATGAGGCTATTTGCTTGTGAGTGACTTAGCTACTGGGTAACTGAGTGAACACGTTGCTAAGCAATCTAGAGATTTGTAAAGAATAATTACACATAAAAACAATTATCACCATTTGTTTGAAGAAAGTTTGCATCTCCCATGAGAGGAAAGTGCTTCTTTGCAGAGTCAAATGGATTAATTGAAAAAGCCAGGTCTGTCCTATTTTGATCAGTGGTAGAAGGGCCTACTTCACTTGCCATTGGTGGTTTGATACTTGAAGACACAGCTTTTCCTTTTAGTGCCAATAGAAATGGATTGCTTACTTCAGTTCTGCTTTGAACTGCTGTCAACAAAAATGAGGGGGATATAACATGCCACCACAAAAGAAAACACAGAATGATAGCAAGATATTTAAGCTTTCATACAACAAATGAGTGGATACCACAGCATTGCTATTCAGCAAAGGGGTATTTCTGACAAGTGTATTCTACCACTTTCTCAGCCTTGAGTATCATGCAAGGTTAAAATCATACACAAGATGACAATCAATTAATTGGAAGGCACAAAGAATGGTATATCAGCAGCATCTCTTTTTTACTTCCTAAACTGTTGTCCTTCCACTTGAATCTTTTAACTATTTTGATGTAACAAATAAAATACTGCATCTAGTGCCACAAAATCTAAGCACTACCAGTATCCCTGTCTGTGTGTAAAGCCATACCTTTCTGCACAAATGGATCCAATCTTAAATCTGTATCTTTCTTGATGGAAAGCTGTTTTTGATCATTCGAAACACCAGCAAATATATTTTTAGGAGCTTCATTAAAATTCAAAGATGTTGATTCCCTACTTGATTCCAAACTGGCTGCAAATGGATTCAACTGGGGGTTCAGGTCAGCAGCCTCCATTACATTTGATGAAACTTTCTTAATAGGCAACACCAAATTTGATGACTTGATCTCTGAGAGAAAATAAGACATATATTCCTTGATGATTTTGATGTAGTATTTTAGGTGATTAAAAGGTGATTTAACAATATTGGAATGGAAAAAAGGATAGGAAAAGAGTCAAGAGGAAAAGAGAAAAGATTCATCAAGGGTAAAGAAGCAGCAACCAATTATTCTCCAGATGAAACACACTCACTTTCTACTGATTACTTTGTGATTTTGGGGGCTATCAGTGTCAAGAGGAATTCACAACTTCCCAGTGTGAACTTTAATTGCTCATAGAAAAGCATGTCATCAACATCATTCTTTTTATAACCAATAAAACATGTTCTCTGCTCTCTTTCCTTTCTCTAAAAAATGCCTAGCTCACACTTTCTCAACTTCACTTTTGGCTAAATCACATGTTATTAGATTGGAGGGCAGTTGAATTCACTTATTATTCAATGGCAAACCATCTGTCCTCCAGGCAAATTCACCCCAATTGACTAATTCAACTGCAATCTGTTATGTGAAACCTACCTTCAAGGCATTACCATGAACATTGAAACAAGAATAATGATGTGCCAATGATACTTTTGATTGAGATATCATGGAGCTGGTCTCAATATCATTATAATAAATGCTTATATGATACAACCTACCTTGCTGACCTCCAAATCCCATAGGAATCTGCTTATCAGTAGCATACTTGCCCACAGTCCTGGTTTTTATTCGACTTCTTAGGTCACCTTTCCCCCATTTGCCTTGGTGTTGATTACCTGAAATAATACAAGGTCTTGTGATTTCTGGGATAATTCATCAGCCCTATTTTCTTTGAAAAAAATGAAATATAGAACGAATAGCACTATTGCAAAAAGTTCTCCTCTATGAAATAAATCTTCCATTCTCATGAATTATATATCTCTATATTTTACAAAACTAGCCCAAGAAAAGTATTTTTCACCTTTCCTGCCATTCCCATCTATAAATTCCAGCCTATACTAGCACTAAATGCTGGAATGGCATAAATGAAAAAACATTTTTAGGCCAAGTTTAAGTTGGAGCAATGGGGCAACAGGGAGCATCTGATGAATATGCTCGTTATCAGCCATCCAGTGTTACATAAATTTTGGGTACACTTCTGCAATGGTACCCAAGTGGCATCTGGGCACTTTCCTAAAAGGAAGGAATCATTGTGCTTTGTAATTAGATGCACTGTGTGCACAGACTTGTGTTAGAGGAGTGAGAAAGAAAAATCTATAGCATGGGTAGAAATCAATTGCATTTTGACATCTCAATCAAAATAACAAATACACTGGAAGCCAGAGATGGAAATTAGCTTCTTCTCTGGCATGCATGATCTTCTGGACTCAACTGAGCCTTGAAATGAAAATCTATAATCACCTTGTGGGCTTGCTACTTTTCCTCGAGACCCTTGAGACAACCTCCGGACAGCAAGCCTTTTCTGAAAAAAGAAGCAGATTATTGTAAATCAAATTGTTGAACATCCTTTAGACAGCTAAGATCAATGTGCTTCCTAGAATTGTCTACCAATTTTGTCCACTTCTCTACGAGAACAGCTGAGAAACCCATATTTTGGCAGTTACTCATGATGAACTTATAATTTTTTTTAAACTTCATGTCATTCATCCATCACTAAATAATACAATCATACATCTCACTAGAGTATAGGCAATGTATAATTGGTTTGTCTGCTAAAACTACTTGAAAATAAAGTACAAGTATATAAAGAGAAGATCAATTGATTTACAAAAAATAAATAAAATAAAGTAACAATAAGAAAAGAATATACATGTATGTGTGAATATGCAATTTAGCTCTTAAAAGTATAACAAGGCTGGGTAGGTCGACGTCTTGTTTGTACGGCAAAATATATAGTACGTTGATCTCACTGCAATGTTGATAATTTTCTTGATTATGCACTTTTGGACACTATTATCAATACCTAGGTCTTTCATCATGGTCAATATCGTGTCGGATGACGCTTCGTAAATGCCAAGAACGCTCATAGATAAATTTATGAAATTTATTGCGCGATACTGTGAACGTAAATCTTGTATAAGGGGATCGTATTTCATAGCTTTGCGCTTACTATTTAATTCAATACTTGTTTCGAATCCCACTGTTAATTATAAAATATAGAGAGTATTGTCGGGAGAAATCATGGTCAAATCAGGCCGAAGAGAGTCACCAGTGATTAGCGAAGGTAATGGGAAAGATCTTTCATGTGGCACACTGTCAACTGCCTTGGCAAAGTCAAGATATATAACACCCAGACCATAACTACTGCCAAGTATATATATCCAATAATTCAAGACTGCTAACAGCAGTGTTGCACATAATGTTTTCTTGATAAAACCATGCTGACTACCATGAAATATTTCTTCCATATGGTCTAACACTGCATTCCTCACAAAGGTTTCCATGACCTTACATACAACTTATGTCAAGGATACTGGCCTGTAGTTTCCAGCGCCAGATATTTTACCCTTTTGAGTTTCATATATGAGTTTCAAGTGACTACTATTTATTTTGTGCTATAGGCAGAAAGCTTGCCACAGACCTATGGAGTTACTTTTCCCTGGACGGACCATGCAGTAGCAAGGCTAATCGAGGAAGCACCCCCTGTTTTAAGATTGACTATGAATTACTCGATTCATAGAGTCAAAGATGCACCGATAATAGAAAGAGATCCATTGAAAAATCCCTTAAAGGCACAGAATCAATGGAATGATCAGGAACAGTCAGACCAGGGAAATTCAACCCACCATTCGCCTCACTGTTTCCAAATAAGCGTTATAGAAATGAACTAATTAAGAAAAGCTCGACTCTGTAATCTTCGATCCAAAGTTTTCTCAAAACAGACTGTAATTCAACATTTTACCTTCTGAATTTCGAATGCTCTAGAGGTATTCATTCCTGATTCTGTCCAAACCGTTCGTCCATACGCGCCATTTGCACTTTGCCTCTGTTGAACGTCAAGAAACCAATGCGAGGAACTAACAAACATGAAACGCACTCTTGGAATGAGAACAAAACTTGGGACACTGCCGGAATTTGTGTACACGTTTTTTTATAAGAAAAAAGTTTATAAGAAAATGTGGCTCAAATCTTAAAATCTCAAAATCTTAAGAAAATCATGAGGCTCAATTTCCAAAACTAAGTATTGTTATAGGCCAGAAATCGGTATTTCGTCGTTATTGCAACTTGAGGCTCAGGCAAAATTATGGCTTTCTTATAAACAAACGTGTAATAGTGCAGCATCAATTTAAAGAATTGACCAGCTACTTAAACAACATCACAAAAATGTTAGATTGTAGCAATAAAAATTTAATGTTAGATACTGTTCTTCATATTTCTATCGTAACCCTCGAATAAAATATAATATACAGAGCATCTCCTTTATACCTTTTTGCAAAAAAAAATAGCTTATTTAGGAATGAAATGAATGATAATCGAAAAACGTGGAAATGGATCTTTTCCTGTACTACCAAAGATGATATCTCAGTTGGGAAGAAACATTCTAGATCTTCAAGCTGTGCTGGTCTACATCCAGGAGCGTAGAGCCACATAAAGTAGAGTCAAATAGCAGGGCGAGGTGGACTAGTTGATATGATGAGGAAGAAAAAAGGTGATGCAGGGACATTGCTTTTTGGGAAAACTTTTACAGCTACGTCTTTAAAATTTAATGAAAATGTCCTTTTTGAATACAAAAAATACCATTCCCAAATAAAAAAATGGTAGATTAGGTGGATGATATGTATTCGAAAACCTTCAATGAACCTTCTATCTTTGTTATCCAAAATTACCTAGGGAAAGAGAACGGCGCTGTGCCCCCTCCTCCCAACATGAAGTAGCAGACTGAGCACTCCGAGCTCCCAATTCAAATGCCTTCCCAATAAAAACTAATAAACAACGTCAGATATGCAAAGTATTGCATACATCTTAAAGGAGAATAAACGCCTTAAAGGCGAATAAACGCCTTAAAGGAGAATAAACGCCTTAAAGGAGAATAAACGCCTTAAAGGAGAATAAACGCCTTGCGTTTAAGCTCAAATTTTAGTCTCTTACTAACTTTTACCAATGATTGCTTTAACCATGATGTGTACTTTTGGATACCATATTTGGATACCATAACTCTTATTGATAACATTATATCTTTACTGAGATGTTATCTTGTATAAATATGATGAACTACAATTATAATATGTGCAACAATTTACATTCAAATGATAAAAAGGACTTTCAGTTGACAAGCAAATTGCCATCTGCTCTTCACATCTACTTGCAACCACCATCAAGAGCAATTATTCCATCAGGATACATTCAATGGTCATCTATGGGACCATTGGCTTCAATCTGCAACTGTTGGGTTGATCCATTCTGATGGCACTTCTTCGCCAAGACTTGCACGACAAATTATCTTCTAAATTATTTGCTTTTTCCTTCTCGATGTTTCTCTGGGATCCATCGTCTTAACAGTATCTCCTAATTAAAATAATAAGGTACAAAAACAAAAGTAATGCCAATAAAACTACCAGTGTATCAAATCATTAGAAAGATAATACCAGGGCTATCTTTCATGCATCTAAGATGTTTCTACCTGCCCCAGTCAAAAGAGGGGGGAGTCAACAATAACAATTAAGAGTTGCGTTACTCAATACAAAAAAGGAATCTGCAGAAAGTGATCAACCTTGATGCAGGCAAATGAAATTTTCATCCTTAAAGAGGGGAATCAAAATCAAATGGCTTTTGCAAGATGATGAAGTTAATGCCTAACAAAAATATGACTAATATTGCACTCTCAAGCTAAATACCTGCAATTGAAATTTCTCCAGGCAGCGAGGACGGGATAGTTCTTCTTCCGTAAGATCTGCACATGAAGTTAGAATGAACAAAAACTTTATTATGATTGAAGGCATGCAGTATTATCTTAAGGAGAATTACTTGAATTATAATATTTTGTGATGATGCATTTGTTGAGATTTCAATTGCTAATGAGTTTCATTCTTGAAGATAATAAATACGAGAGTTTAACAATTCGATGTTCTGGTCAATACTAAAACAATAAACAAATGCTAAAATTAATTTTGTCCAAAACAAAATTGGATACATTCGATATGCCATAAATGAAATACACCTTATTTTCGTTAGTTCTTCCTCTAAGTTTAGAACATTTTTAGATTCAAAGGCAAATCCTTATTGAAGTGATCCCACAGTAAGTTTCAGCTGTATAGGCCTGCTAATAAATAAATTGAAATAGAAAATGTTTCACCTTTTGATTTGATGGCAAAGGAAATGAGAACCTCCTGTAAATGAAATGTAAGAGCTTTGAAAGGTGAGACAACAAATAGTTCAATATACCATTTAGAGATTAAATCCAACCAATAATTTTGCAATATAAACACTTCTATGGCATTATTATGGCAACATAGTACAAAAATAAAGTAGCTGTAATAAGGAACCACTCATAATTGCAGTTCAAAAAATTTTTGGAAAAGGCCACAGCCTTTTCCCCATTGCCAGCTGTTGCATACTTTGTAGTACCTATTCTTAATTCTAGGTGACCAGCCCACAGCTTGTAAGCCAAATGTGGCTCTTTGTATGGTTTTGTGTGGCTCTTCTTAAATTCATACTGAAGTTTGTGTGTCTAAACATTTTTACTTCACTTGATTTCGATGGGGTATTTTCATGCGAGAGGAAGGGATAGAAGTGATGATCATGCATTCTTACGTCTTTGATGTGGCCCTACGTGATAACACAATACAAAATGTGGCTTTTGGTTTCTCACTGGTTGGCAACCCATGCTCCAACTGATATCCATGTCCACAAAACCTTCAAAAAACTTCAAGTTTGTATTTGAAATCCAGACATAAAACATAGTTAAGTTTGCTGCATTTGCAAAACAGAGAAGGATGAAAGACCTTAAAAAGAAGAACTCCAATTATTTTGAGCTGGCTATTAGAGACTCTTATTTAGGAAAAACATAAAACTGTCAAAACAAGAAACTTTGCTGACCTTGGCAACATGCTCAGCAATTCTATTCATGCAAGTCAAATATGACCATGTCCAAGGGTGAGATTGGTCAGTTCCTCCAATTTGATCGTCATCAATCAGATAGGCATTCACAGCATAACTGTTTAATGGAAAACCACATTAACATCATGCTTCTATAGCATAAACACTTAACAAAACATGTACATTTATGAACTAACTTCTACACTAAAATTCAATCTAAAATGGTCCTATTTTATCTTTGACAAAGGGTGTTACATGAGGAAAGATTTATGTGTAATTTAGCAATTCAGTGGTTGATACATGATGGAGAGTGCAGAGGATGATGATGTTAAAATGCAATTCACTTCAATAGCAATAATTCAGAGAAATGAATAGCAAAAACCCTGATTGAAAGAGCAATTTATAAATGAAAAAGCAGATGTTGAAAATAAACTACCTTGAATGATAGAAAGGCGGCCCATCCTTGTACAGCACTGAAAGAGGTGAAATACATTCAATAAACAGTAATCACATAACATGAACCATTTGAACTCATTAAAGATCTACACTAAATAGCATATATTTTCATGCTGAGAACCATAAAAATTTCCCAAGAATTACTACTTACAAAAATCTGCTCCATAAATCATACCATCACAAACAACCCAACCCATACTTCGATAATAGTGATATGTAACATATGTTTCAATAAATCTTGGTTTTAATTCTCTGAATTTATTCCATAGTTGACAAATTGTAAAAGATTCCTAAAGGGAAGTCAAAACATAATGGATTTATGACACATTTCTATCAATATAAATGTTGGTGTCAAAGAAAAATTTTGGCACTAACCTTTGCTAATGCTAATAGAAAAAAGGAGACTAAAGGAAGAGATGTAGATATAGTTCTCACAAATGGAAAAATGGAAAGCTAAATACTGCAGTGATTCAATGAATTCAGAAAAATATAAACAAACAAAATGTAAATAAATATACATATAAACAACAGAACAACTGTCAAGTATGTTCTAAGATGCTACGCAATAAATAATGTCAATAGTATGCAATTATTTTCTATGTAAGCATAAAGTGTATACCTTTTCACCATTTAGGACTGTGAGGCAACCAAGGCCAAATGACAAAAAGAAAGCCTAGGAGATATATAAATGCACAGAAATTCTAAAATTCAGTAAGGACATAATTTCTATCATAAAATCTCATAAACATAAGATCTCAACAGAAGAAAGAAAATTATTTATAACTTTATACACTAGAGGCACATAGCAAAATCCTGCATTTTAAAATAATTACCTCCTCCAATGAAAGGTATAAGAATTCGTTAATTTCATAAGGATCTTCCATTTTTGATTGCTTAACTGGAAGCTCTGTCTATAACATTAAAAAATATGGCATTACAAAGTATACAAGAAATCCCTCTTTTGATACTAAAATATATCAATGATCAGTAATTACTCATTGGTACAGACAATAATGAATTGAAGACTATGACATGAAGGAAAAAGAGTACATACTTCAGTAAATTTTTGCTTCAAAGACCATTGGTTATGCTGCTTCAATCTAATCAACCAAAACATAACACAAATTTATTAAAAAGTAAAAAGCCCCAAAACTTTACATTAAAGTAAAAGGAAGATACCAATGATTCCCTTCTACTTCACTTGGGTAGGTAGTATCAGGAAGAAAGCAAAAATAGAATGCATTACCTTTCATGATGAATTGCTTCAAATTTCTCTTCTCTGGCATTCTTTTCATCTAAACTCACTGACACAAAAGAAACAACAGTGAGGGCAAAGGTGTGCTGAAGCACTTTCCATTGGGGAGGAGGATTGACCATTTGAATAACTACTGTTACTTAAACAAAGGTGATGAATAATACAGTGGCCATTTCCTTTGCAGCATGACTGACTTTTGAACAACTTTCTTGCAATTTTGAAAATATGGGGGATGTCACATCCCCCATTAGCACATCTCTTAGTTAAGGGTATACTTTTGAGCAGTAACAATCAAATAACAGTACTGCAATATTGGTCATTTTATGGTAGCAATCCAATAATTTTATTCTAATTATGGCAATATAATTAATTATAACTTGATGCTAATCATCCAATAAAGCATACATCTTCTATTTCCAATGCTACCATATTCAAACTTTTGCTGTTTTGAACAAATTATGAAGTCCCTTGAGTTTGTCCAAAGAAACTTAATGCTTTATTGACTATCTGCTGAACAACATTCATATTCCTGCACTTTCATTATACAATTTTCAATAACTATTCATTTTCTCATTATATATGACATTAATTTATAATTACCAAGCAAACTTTACTCCAACATACATTTCATGCCATATTTCTTTGTCATTCTAATCTTGCATCCTTCATTAAATGTATTTCCTAACTCATCAAATTCTGGTTTAGCTTTTGACAAGCTGCCTTTTCCAAAAAATCCCTGCAACATGTCAAACAGAGCTGAACTTCAGAGTAAAAAGATGTGAAATGAACAATAGAATAAAAGTAGAGCCAAATACTAAAAGGAAGATTAGAGATAAATATTGAAGAATATATGGATGGATGGAATGAGAAACAAAATGAGAATTTCACACTTTGAATATTGAAAAAGGTAGATGTGCAGAATTCCATCACTGCCAAAGTATTTGAGAAGGGTGTGCGTTTGTGTTAGGGTTTGGGTGAGAGTTTTGGAATGGTGTGGAAGTGTGGTAGGATGTTGGATAGCATTGTTGTATATCTACCAATATGAAATTGGCAAAATATGGCACAACATGCATACTTTGGAAAATGCTTTATGCAGTTTCTCATAAATTAGCATATTGTATCAGACATTCTATAATTTAATTGGATTCAGTGGATGGCATGCAGCAGTTTGATATAATAGTCATAATCCCTTGGCATTCATGGAATTTTGCATATCAGGCGCTTGTACAGTTTCGTATCGCCTCCATGTCTGCCATGTTGGCAATTACTAAACATTGAGTGTGTGTGTGGATGTTATCACACCATGTTTGGTCAATTTCATAATGGTAGACATGGAGTAGGTACCAAACTGTATTAGCACCGGAAACTTTCGCCTATTTGGCTAAAGAGTTCTCTATTTCCAACAAAGCAATAATATCATTATGGGCATAAATGATTGAAGAAACAAAGACAAACATTTTCCATGATATTTTCGATATGCACAACACATTTCCCTTAATTGGCAGGCACCTTGGTGAATAACTGAACTGTGAGGGTGCAGTTTCTATCAAGAAATCCAAAAACTGACCATTCTATGCAGAAACGTCATATCCCTGAGTCTGTCAACTGCAACAACATCGCCTTGTAATGTCCCAACATAATTGCACCACCTATTTTTTGATGCTTTCTCTCCTGCTGTATTTTGTATTGGAATGGGAAGAGGTGGGTCACGCCGCAAATTGTCTGCGCCTTTTTTTTTTCTCGGATCTGCAAGTCTACAACTACACGCCATTTTGATAAGCCTCACTTAAGTCCTACCTCGATATGGATTTTAATCAGCAATAATAACGGAGGTTAAAAGTAGAGTGAAATAGATATAAATAGTAAGTGCAGAGAGCTATTGAGCGACGTATTTCACACATTAGATATACTTTTGGAATCAAGTATAGTCCATGTTTGGCTTTTTGCCTTATAAACAGTCTCTAGCGCCCATGCTATACATAGTTTCTTCTTTTACACGGCACATTGCTATAAGGAAGCCCCCGTTCCCTAAAAGTGATTTCTGGCGGTAAAACTTTCCTCTGAGTGTAGATACTGAACTGTGAAAGAGTTGTGTGAGTTAGTAGCGAGTCAAAATTTTGTAGAAACATGAACTTATTTGAACAATGTACCAAAATTTCCAGTTGAAAGTTGCAATGGAGGGAATGGCACGGGAATCAGAAGAGGATTGAAGTTCCCTTTTAATCGACGATGGCCACCGGTGATATGAAAAATAATATTAGGAAACTCATATATGAACTTAAGCAGGTGTCCTATGATATAAACACTCTTGACTATGACGCAATTATTCACGGTGTAACGTCGGCATTTTTACCCATGATACATCACATATTCTTGGACTATTCTCCAAATATTGCATCATATCTTACGGCAAAGAATTATGAGTTGTATGCTAGGACGGATTTACGTTTTGTTGAAACAGTGTACAAGATTCTCATGAAGGAATTTTCGTATAAGCCAAGTCTAACAAAAGAGCAGTTTCTAGCTCTTGGCTTTGCAGAAAGAAAAGTAATCCTACTTGTTGATATTGTGAAGTTCTGCAGAGAAAAAAATAAGGCAATAAGTAATGAAAAGAAGAAACCTGTAAGGAAAGGAAAATCCTCCCTGGAAAAGGTGTCCTCTAATCAGAGCAACCCAAAAGTTTCCTCAAAATTATCAGATAAGCTTGGAAATGAGGTGAATGCAAATCAAGAAAAGCAAGTAATAAACAGTGTACCAACAAATGAGAAGCCAATTTTATCAAGCAGAAAAAGAGGTGAAATTTTGAAAAGAAACAAAGGAGCAGGCTTGCCTACCATTGAGCCAGTAAGGAATGAAAATACAAAAAGTCAAACCCCAATTCCAGATTTGGAAGCACTTGGTTGGGGCAAGGAGTTAGAGTCTGATAATTCAATCCCCATGCCTTGTGACTCTCTTACTGTGACACCATTGAAAGATATTGAGGTGATACAGGAACATGCAGAATTTGTGCCAGGAAAGAGTAAAGCCAATATCATAGAAATTGAAGATGTAGAGCCTAATTTTATGAAGGCAATAGACCATAAAAAAATTAGGAATGGAAGTGAAAAACTGCATGGAAATGTTCAAGATGGAATTAATATCACAACTTATGGTTCTGAAAATTTTGGCAAAGATTCTGTCAAGCAAACATCTGATTTTGTTGCTTCTAAACAAGATATGTCAAGTCTGGCATCACAGAGTGATTGTTTCTGCAACTGCAACTCAGAAAAAGTCCAAAAACTTCAAAATCAAATTACATCTCTTGAAACAAGTTTAAAGGACGTTGTCACAATCAATAATGAGCTCTCTGCAAGGATTGTATTACTTGAAACACACAACATACTAATGGAAAAGAGGATTGAAAATTTTATATCTACCACAAATAACAATCATGTCTCATGTAGGCTAGCTACACCTGGAAAATCCATTACAGATCAGCAAAGAAGTGATGAAAAGCTTTCAAAACATAAATGGGATGAAGTAAGTGCTCATGAACAGAAACTAGTTGATACATATTCTCCAGACAAGTATGCTGATTGCCATGATTCACTACCAGATGATTTCCAACCCATTATGGTAGCAACCATGACAAAGAAGAATAATGTAAATGATACAGAAGAACAATTAGACAATGGTAAAAGCAAAATTAAATTTGGTGGAGGACAAACAGTCAAAGTTACAGCAGAAAAGAATGAAAAGGTAGCAAGAGAAAAAGTTTCACATTATGATGGAGAGGAGATACTTAGCCCATTACGTGAAAATGAGTTCTCATTTATGGAAGAACAACCATGGGCTACTGTGCTGAACCTACAAAAGAAATTAGAAGAAACCTTGGACTTATTCAATTCTAACAAAAAATGAACTTTGAAAAAGGCAAAATATTTATTGTTTTAAGGTAACTTACTCTCATGCTATATTTATTGGTTGAAAAGACAAAAACTGGTTGGTAGCTTTTCATAACAGTATATCCATGTCTTTCAAGCAAGTGTTAAATGCCAAAAACCAAATTTTGCACACCAAAATTTTGTTATCATTTAAGGTTCACATGCAATCATAGGCATCAAAAGATATTCTCTAACTTTACAGCTTTAATGACTCATTCTGAGCAATACTTAGCACTCTCCATACTCTCAATGGATTTATGTATAATATTCTTGTTAACTTATGAATTAAGGTAAAATTCAATGCAAAAGTAACATTATTTTCCAATCCATTTCTGCTTCAAATACCATTGAATTGACATTATTAAATGATACTTATATAAAAAAGGAACAATGAAAATGACTTTAAATTTCCATTCTTCATATTGAAATACAATTAAATTCTACATAGATTATTAGATCCCAAAATTGTAGTTAAGATTAAAAGCTTAGCTAACAACTACCAGACGAGAAAATCCTTCTCCCATACAGGATTGATTATCCTGCCCTTTTCTTCTTTCAAAGTAAATAGATCTTTAAAAAACTAAGATACAAGATATTAACTACTTAAGGCCCAAAAACTCTATCTACATTGAATCATGTTGAAGTGTTAAATTATCAAATAAAGTACAAGGGAATATACTTTCAAGTGCCAAATAAACGGGGTTTTGAAAAAATCCCAAAATGCAATAAACAGCAAAGTTAAAATAAATGGGAGGGTTGGAATCTGAGAAACAGCTTAAATGATTATTAAGTGACAGAAAGAACAAAAACAGGTTGCCATAAAGTATTGAAAAGTGGGCATGAATAGTACCAACAAAGAAAAGAAATAAGATGAGGAGTTTGTAAAAAGGTCAATGTACTTAAAATTAGTAAACAGGGGTCCTAATACGGTTTGGGGTTGAAAATAAATCATAATATCAAAAAATGAGGGGGCAGGATGTTTATGGAGTGAATATTATTTAACATGATAATGGGACAACATACCATGGAAAAACCTTTTCATATTAAATTCCTATGCTAAATAGATATTTGCATATTGTATTCTTCTTTGAAGTAAAAATGCAATACATTATTTGGTAGGAAGATAACACATATGGAGTCTTGAATTTTATAATGCTATATAAAATTCTCAGTGATTAACAATAAGATCAAAAGAATGTTTGAAATTCTAACAATAGAACAAGGGATACCATGCTACTAGCCACCTTCAATGCTGTACATACAAACTACCATAAAATCCCTAATAGAAGCCCCCCTACCCCCAAATATAAGCCCCTCCCCCAAAATAAAAGCCAAGGGCTTACATTTGGGATTCTGTGTGTAAAGTTAGGATAATGAATGAACATGGACAGAGCATATGTAGAGCCTCTGTATCTACCTAAGCTCACCAAAAAGGCTTATGAACCTCACTAAGCTGAGGGCTTCTATTTGGGATTTTATGGTACATAATTTGCTACTCATGCAAAAATCAGACTATTTTCTTAAATTCCAATTTTTTTCGAAATCACCTGTTAAATGGGACAATATGAATGTAACAAGCCATTATGGTTCTACCTCTCTACCCCAATGTCACTAACCCTCTACTGTCAACCAATTTTTACTTTAAAATTTTGGAAACTAAACTAAATATATGGACCTATGTTTAACTTGGGTAAGTTTGCTCCTCCACAACTCCACACAATTAACAAATGAAGGAATCAGGTATTTGATTACAAAATGAAACATTGAGTGAAGTGGTGTATTCCTTTGAGACCGATAGAATTGGTATGATTCACTATTTTTTCAGTTTCAAGATGATGGTGATGGTAATAATTCATTTTTAGTTTCTCTTTACATAATCTTCACTCAACAACTATCTGCTGGCTAATAATTATATCTAATAAATATCAGGACAATCTGACCAATTACGATCAAAATACTTGTTATTGTAGAGCCAGTCCTCTTTCCCAGTCCACTTGTTGATTCCAACATCAAACCACCTGGAAGAGAGCTATGAACAGTTAAGCTGAAGCTAAGGCATTGTGCACAAACTACATTACCAGAAAAAGGGGTACGGGGTTGCTGGAAATGGGTGTTTGACTCTGGGAGAGGGTAGGTGGCATAATGACATAAGTAAATAAGCATGTATTTTTAAACTCAACTTTTCAAACTTCCATGCCTAACTCCTCTCTTTCTAAATTGATATTTACTGAACATTAAAGATAACCTTTACTAATTCAATATAACCCTATTTGATGTTGCTTTGAGGTTAAAACATTCCTTTTTTCAAAGGCAAACTCTTGAATTTATTATTTGTAATCAATTGTTAAGGAAATAATTCTTCCACAGATATTTTTCCATTACAGTTGTTCATGCAAAATTAGACAATGGTTGGTTAGGAGAAACCTATTCTTTAAATGACAGTTACTAGTGGAACAGTGGTTCTTAGCTTTGGGCCTTTCATAGCTGGAAAAATAAATTGTACTTTGTTCTTCAAATCCAAAACATATTAATGCACAAACTGTGCAGTGGTGTGTTGGCCAGGAGGGGCATAGTGTCTTTCTGATGATTACCAAATCACTGTGTAGAAAGAGCAAGCAGAGCGTGATGTCACAAATCATACGAGTGGGGTGAACCAAACAGTCGAAACTGTGAAACTGAATCACCGAACTCCTGGGGTTCAATCGGACCCAGGTTAAGCACCAACGTACCAGAAAGATTCCCTAGAGAACAGCACTACTTAATCCCTTGCGTAGAGGACAATATATTTTATGAAAATAAGATAATTCTGTTAAAATAAGTGGATTCGCGTTCGTAGCTACTCTCCAGTTACGAACAACCTGGGTAGGTGGAATAAACAGGGTGGGTGGAAAATTTCATTAAGGTTAATAAACAGCGTGTCTTGAAATTCTGTTTACAATAAATAAGCGGGATTGGGTGGAATATGCAATTGATAAAAAGGAAGCCAACGCAATGCAGTGTTTCTTCTATATCAGGGGCCAACAACCTCAGCCCCCAGCTACCTTCCAAGCCGACCCCAGTGCTTGCGGAAAAAACATGTTGCTTTGACAAAGTTCTGATGATTGTTTTAAATTTTGAAGTCTTGCAGTCTGTCAACTTCATTTTTCCCACAGCAACTCCCAGATTTGACTAAACTTTGTAAAATACGGATATGTATTGCCAGCATCTCGCCACGGCAAGGGAAATGTATACTGAATTCATCCCCGAAGCACACAAACGTTTGTGATCCCTTTTCTATATTGATAATCGTCTCACTCCCTATTATGCGAAGCTCGACAGCAGGGGGGCCTAACCAGTGACTAAACATTACAACCGGGGGGAGGAGGGGGTCCAAATGCTCAGAAATGTGATTACATAACATGTGGGCATCTCTAAGAAGCATGCGAAGTATCAACAAGTAAAACTTCAAGGAATTATATGGAAAAATCTTTACCTAGTCCTCCATTTTTCCTCTTTTAGATTTCTGTCTTTTCTTGCTGCCCTTTGTTTCTCCTCCAATCTGAATTTCTCCTCCGCAGCTAATTCTAGAAATACGACTTATCTATTTGATATCAAATACCTAACCATGATACTGAATCATTGTATCAAAAAAGTATATGGATAAAACTTTTAACAGACAAACACAAAGTAGCAAAAAATATTTCAAAGAACCACATACCAATATCGCCATTTTCTAAAGCCCGTATATCTGGTCGAAATCGGCAATCAGTTGGTGCAATCTTTATAAAAGTAAAAACATGAAAACAGCATTTAAGAATAACTTGATAAATTTCTTCAAATTGATTTCTATGGACAATGCTGCGCTTTATTCTCCAACTTAAAATGCTCGTGTAGTCACAATATAAAAAACACTCTCTTTTTTATGAAACATGTTTACCATAGTGAGTCCTAACACCTAAAATAGGTTGTCGGGGAAGGTCATCACTTATGATTTTGACTGCTAACATCAGAGGCCAGTAGACCTAACACACAACATACATGTTGCAGCCGTAATAAATGGAAAAGAACTAAAGGACAAAATCGTTGAGCAAGAAATGAAGACAGATGAGAGACGTCCTGTTCTACACAGCACCCTTCTTACTTTGATACGGTCAAATGGAGGCTGGCTTTCTTGCTTACGAACTATCAAATGGATCCCAACAAGGAAAATTATGGACTCAAAGTATAAGTAGCAAAAATGAAAAAGGTTTCTTACTGTTGTTTTGTGTTCAGGCCGTATTTCATTGAGTGACATAGCAAACTCCGTCATATTATACATCTAAACAAAAAAGTCACGCAAATGACAGACTGAAAACATGAGAGAAGACATTGAACAGCTTTGCAAATTATTGATTTCAATGACTGAATATACTCACTTTCCTACTTATTGAAAATTAAAAATAGAAATCTACAAGGAAAAAGTAAAGGTAACTGATACTTACATCAACAGAATATGGTGGTTTACTTCGTGCAGTCCAAAGCGAATCCGCTCCGTCAGGTAACAGAAATTTTCCCTCCAAAAATTCATTTTTATCATTTGCTATGATATCTGGCACATCACTCGGGCATGAATATAAATAAGAAGTCCAATCTGCCTTTAATAAGCGAACTTTCTTTTTCCTAAAAGAGATCAAAATATATATAACCTTCAACAATATCTGTGACTCGAAAGATGTGCCATGCAAAATGTCAATGAATTACATAACATTGATGTTCTCCATAAATAATAAGAATAGTGTAAGACAAAATGGAAAATGAAAAAGCTTACGAGGGATCCAATACGTAGCCTTCAACTTGGTTAAGATCCTTACCAAACCATCCAGCAGGTTTAAAATTCAAAATACATTCGTAACCAGATTGATGACTTAAAATACTTACAGCTCCAACCTACAATTCAAATTTAATATTTATTAGTTACTATTAGTTATTTCTCATCAGAGCAGCCATGTCCTAGGAGCAGCCATGACATAGGAGAAGCCGTGGCATAGGAGCAGCCGTGGCATAGGAGAAGCCGTGGCCTAGGAGCATCCGTGGCCTAGGAGCACCCGTGGCCTAGGAGCATCCGTGGCTTAGGGGCAGCCGTGACCTAGGAGAAGCCGTGGCATATGAGCATCCATGGCCTAGGAGAAGCTGTGGCCTAGGAGCATCCGTGGCCTAGGAGCACCCGTGGCCTAGGAGCATCCGT
>OLMO02000277.1:203184-263093 GCA_900291935.2 Cassiopea xamachana
GGAGAAGCTGTGGCCTAGGAGCACCCGTGGCCTAGGAGAAGCCGTGGCATATGAGCATCCATGGCCTAGGAGAAGCAGTGGCCTAGGAGCACCCGTGGCCTAGGAGAAGCCGTGGCATATGAGCATCCATGGCCTAGGAGAAGCTGTGGCCTAGGAGCATCCGTGACCTAGCGGTAATGCGCTCGACTCAGACCAACGTGGTCCTGGGTTCAAGGCACATCGCAGGCCATTGGTGATGTCAGGAAGGGCATTCGGTCTTAAATGCTCGTGCCAGAACTGAAGTCCTCTTAGAGGTACCCTCCAAGCCCTAACGAATTGGGGGAACGGAGGTAAAATCGAGAATTAGTTATTTCTCATAAAATCCTAAAAAGTTGCTTGAAACATTAGGCATACGTCTTCTCGCATTCTGTAGGAGGAAATCCTTTCCGTTGTAAACAAGAAAGATTGAGAAGCAGAGCCAAAAATAGTCTTCAATGAATAATTAAAAACTCAAACGCAAAAGTGGATGAGTTCGTGCGAGAAAATTTACCAACAACAATATTGAAAAAATTGTACCAATTCTATCCAGAGTGTGCCAACAATAATATTATGCACGGCTGTTTGAACTGGACCAAATGTGTAAGCTTCATTATATCTGCAAAGGGAAATGCAGCAATCAAGTATTAATACTTAATATTAAGTAATAATCATTAGCATTAAGTATTGATTACCTTCTATAAGAAAGAACCTACACCGGTTCAACTAGCCTGAATCTCATAAATTAATTTCAACGGTGTTTGCTACCTATCTTAAAAAAAAATTTGAGTTTATTTTCAAAGCGATAAAAGCAATGCTTTAACAACTCCTTCACAGCTGCAAAATGCTATCATATTTGTATTGTACCTAAATTAGCATGGGATCTTGGTGCCTGAAATTAAAATTGAGTTAAAAAGAATACAGGCGAATAGCTCTGATTTGAGAAAGTTAGATTAAGGCTAAAAATTCTAAATTCAAGCCTTATTCACTTAGAGAGTGTTAAAATAAAACATTGTCTTAGATTTGGAAATTCCAACATGATTATTTTCCCGGGAAACAAAGCTGAAAATAAAAATTTACAAAGAATTTTGTTCAGTCATTCAACATCACTGAAAATAATCTTTGCGAATTAATAGTAAAATGTTTGATAAAGCAACATATCCGTATGCATATTAGCTTGAGACAGCTTTTGATTGGATTTTGGTTCTAAACATTAAGGCAAATTGGTTAATAAGCAATTAACAAGTGCGAAAATCTAAAACTTGGTGACTATCTCTAGTTTTGGGTGCATGAATTTAAATGACTCAAGTTTAAAACTAAATAAAAAATATTACGATTCCAATTTCAACAAACGTAATTTCATTTACAAATTGTAATTTTAGCATTCAGAGCCGGTCTCCCATACTTTATTCAGCAGTACAAAAACTATATTAATCAAAAGCATGATATCAATTGTTCTACATACCTCGGCATTTCCACAGTAAGGTGCCCTTTTGTTCTAACCTCGATGTCTTTCCCCCAAAATTTAAGAATTGGTTCTATTGAAAGATACATTTTGAAGCCATCTCCTTCACAGTAGAGGGCACTGATTGGCGGGTGGTGGCTGACTTGCTCGGCAATGAGTCGAAAGCCTCGGTCTTCTCTGCAACATACAAACAAAAAGTCTTCTTCCAGTGGATCCTCGAATCGCCTCCATCGAAAAAGCCCCCATGTGAAAATTCAAAAAATAAATAAACCCCCAGGGGGGTTATTGGAAGATTAACGGCATGCTGATAATATTTCATTGATTTAGTAAGTCATAGAAAGTCTTGCATAAGCAATCCTCAGCACATAAAAAAGAAATCAAGGTCTACAACCCACAGAAACTGCAAAATGATATATGAAGAGATGATTTCATAGAAAAAAACAAAATCCAAAATTCGTCTTCGCTCATTGTTTATAAATCAAAGAGAATAGCAAAAGCAGTAAAATTCACCCAATCAAATTGCAAAATTATGCATTCACATTAACAGGCTAAGACCGCTCTGACAAAGCCTACCAAATATGGTTACATGCATACCTTATTAATTCATAGGTTTCCCCTAGCAATGGATTAAATGGCTTGCCGATCCTTCCAGCATTAGGGGCTTGGGCACTAACAGCAAAGCCAGCTATAAGCTGAAACATTAGAAATTAATACAACAAAATATAGAAGGGGGCGAAATTGAAGAATGCTCTTTGTATCATCAGCCTGATTCACTCACATAAAATCATATTAAATAAAACGCTTTTTAAAACACAATTATTGCATTACTTGCACCAGGATCATAGCCAAAATTCAATATAAGCAATACACACCCTTCTCCTCCCATGAGCTAAGGAAAGAAATTTCTGCATAGCAAGATCGCAAAAATGAAATTGCTTCCATATGAATGAGGTAAAAACAAAAAGTACAAGAACGTACAATGGCGTGAAAACATGGAATATAAAGGCTAAAAAACAAAACAGAAAAACAGAAGACAAACAACAGGGTATTACTTCTATTCTCTTGATGGGATCATCAGTTTTTGCAGCTTGTGCAACTAAATCGATGTAATCACCATATTCCACAATTCTTTGTAAAAATGACAATGGTTCATTGAAGATGACTACAATAGAAAATCAAATGGCTGCACATTTCAACAAAGAATCAACCAGGAATTTTTTTCTACTTTGTGCAAATTACTTTTTTCATGAGCATGACTGAAATCTCCACAATGAAAATATGATAAATTGGAATAGATATACCCTCCTCAAACTGAACAGAATAGATACTCACAAAATACGTAACCATATTGTTGCGTAATTTCCACTGAAGAAACATTGAAGCTACCGTGAACATTCTCAAATTGAAAATGTTAATTACAACATAATACAAGCGCGTGTAGCTAAATTCATTTGGGGCATTTGGCAAACCCCATCTTTGACATCGACTTCTTATTTTTCTGTCATTTAGATATAGGTGTAGGCCGCCGGCTTGATATAAAAGATCATATTCCATGTGCTCTCCTCCTTTGTAGTTAATTATTTATGAAGGAATTATGAGAATGCAAAAAACTCACCTGGCATTGCCATTCTCGACAAATCCTGCAAAAATTAATATGGAAATCAAAAACAATAATTAATGAATACAAACAACAAAAAACTTGCAAATTCATAGTTAGCACGAAGACAACAACGAAAAACCTTCCTTCATGCTTTTTGAAACTTCATGATAATAATCTACTTTAGTAGACAATAATACACTTCGATATATAAAGGCATTTATAATTGGCGAGTCTCCAATCTATATACATAAAAAACAAAACAAAAATTAATACATGCATATATAAAAGAAGTCATTAATATTAACAGCTAACGTAACAATAACCTTCACGATACATGCAGTTACGTTCTTCAGTACAACTAATGTGTTTGTGATATTTATTGTGAAACCTATATAGTGACACAAGTCAATAAAAAAATTGGAATGATTAATACCAAGATTATTTTTACCTTTCCAATTGCTTGTTTTAACACAGTCCACACACTAAACTCACTTCTGGAGTGCATTTTATGCGGGAGACGAGTCCTAAAAAAGATCTTAAACATTAATTGAATGCATGTTAGAGCTGCTGTCGTTTCAACTAACTTAACCAGTGAAGAGGTCAATATGAAAGATTTTGGGCGGGAAAAAAGGACGGGAAATGACATTATTGCGGCTCATAATTTATTTAGTATTAAACACAAAAATACGTTCCGACAATTAGGCTTACCTGTACTTTGACTTATGTAGATCCAGCTGTTCCAAATCTGATTTTATATCATAAAACTCTCCCTCCTTTAAATCATCAAAACTAACATGATAACCATCTAAACCATTTTGCAATTCTCCTTTTTGCAACGCTGACACGCGTGAAACCTGCAGGTTCCCTCGTCTATCATCTGATTCGTCGTTTTCTCCATCTAAGATTACTTCAGTCGATATTTGCATCGATCTTTCAAAACTGTCCATAAAATCCAATGGGGCATCGTAAAATTCCTCGAAATCTTCTAAATCCGAATCTGTTTCGATGAGTCTGTTACTTCCCTGCGGAAGAAAAAAGTACATGCAATAATTCATTCTTTCTGCCCGCTGTTTTCAGGCCTACTACGACTAAAAGGTGAGGTAAATAAACACAAGTATATATGAAGGCAGAGTTGAAACTGAAGGAGAACTTGGCACTATCAAATATTTTTCATAGGGTAAAAGTGATTCCAAATTTCAGTCAAAAAATAATGTGAATGAAAATGCGTAAAAACTAGCAAACAGAGTCGAAGAAAGAATGGACAATGTAGACCAAATCAATCCACTTGAAAATAATCCTGACCATTTTCAGTTAAGTATCACCTTGCTGTCTAACAACAATAATTTGCATGTTTGGCATCCAGGTAGCACTTCACCCCAAAAACAAAATTATTATGAGTTGGCACATTGCCCAGTAATCAAAGTCTACTCAAAAGAAACAGAATCACAAATCTCCTCTACATTCATATCTACGTTGAAGTATACACTTGCAATGTCGCTCTTGCGTCAGAGCATATCAAGATGGAATGACGATGCAAAGCAAGAACTGTCGTTCAACGGATGTCCAAGTTGTAACCATGGTTATGGCAGGAAGAGCTCGATTAAACAATGACGATGGAACTCATTGTACACAAAGAGAGAGATAATTTTAAATACTTGCAACTACTTATAACGCTAAAAAGTGGGATAAAATAACAAAAACACTTAATTTCCTTCAAATCAATTGTACTAAAGTGTAATTTTTTTAACACAAAAGACTTTGCTGCAAATTGAGAGATGCTAAACCGATTGGAAGCTTTGAAATTCACAAAAATTTAATTTTGTTTCATTATTAAAGGTCTTAAAACGGCAGGAAAGGAGTAAAATATGATTGCATTTAAAAT
Organism: Cassiopea xamachana; assembly: GCA_900291935.2. NCBI lineage: Eukaryota > Metazoa > Cnidaria > Scyphozoa > Rhizostomeae > Cassiopeidae > Cassiopea > Cassiopea xamachana. The sequence continues at coordinate 208,147 of OLMO02000277.1, forward strand.
TATTGCAATTTTAAACTGAAATATATTGGACACAATTTTACAAATAAATCAATCACCTCTGCATAAAAATCGCAAGAATGCAGCGCAAAATTGACTATCTACTACTAGCCAGTAATTCAAAAAGAAAAAAATCCAAAACAAGGTAACAAATAGAAAATAAAATGAAAAATTTCATGATAAATTCGAATATATACTATATACTCATATGATACCACTCGTGCTTCAATAAAAGCTCATCGCTAGCTTTCATATATTTCCTGCTTTTTAGAAGATTTACATTACGTCACTAAGCAAAAGACAAACAACTCTTTTGAAAAATCTCAGATGACATTCAGTCATTAACTGCCTTGAACTCTCAAGAAAAATGTATATAATAATTTTAAACGCGTTAGCAAATGGAAGGAGTCAATAAAAGCAAGTTAAAGAAAACAATCTCCATAGAACATTTCTTTATTGAATGACGCTTGATTTCTAGCGTTGATTTGCGAAATGTAATATTTCAGCATAAAAAATAAATATTCATCGTCATCAAGAAGAATTAGAAGGAAAGGTCTTACAGTTTTTGCTAAAATTTTCTTGCTATTTTCCCACCTACATAATAAAAAGATATCTAACAAACATCTCTAATATCTACGGATACAAAAACCTCTAACTTCGAGTGAAATATACTTACGCCCCTCTGTTTAGCTTTGATGTTAACGGATTTTTCCAAAGCATGATGTTCCTGTGCCAATACATGCAAGGCATCTTCTAGCACCCTTCGTTTTTCTGCCTCCTCCTCCAGTTGAAGCCTCCGCAGTTCGTCTTGCTGTGACATCACTGATAAACAGTGGTTCAAGTTTGTGCACACTTCTTGCGATGTCAAGACGACTTCGTTCAACTTGAATTTCAGATTCGCTGCCGTTCCTTCAAAAACAATCATTGAAAAGGCATCCATTTTTGTATGGCAAATTTGATAATGAAAGCCATTTGCTATGGTGTGCAACGTAAATTTAAACGAAATGAAATTCAAATCTTATATAAAACATGATCCAAATCCTACTGAACATGAAAATCTTTCTCCATTCTCAATGTTTTTCAGAAGCTTCATTAACAGAACGGCAATGAAACATTCAAATTGTGTGGAATAATTTTATTTTAAAAATAGGATTAAACGAAATATCCACAAGCAAATCAACGAAACTAGTTACTGCTTTCAATCATGAATATTCAGACAAAATGCACACCATTAATACTCAATAGCCGTCAGCAGAAATATAAAAACTGGATGCTTTGCACAATCCTGAACATGCCTGCTGAAAAAACAAAACGAATGACAATGTTGGGCTCGAGACAATGAAAATGATTACCTTGACGAATGTTTTGATCTTGTAAGCTGTTGAAATAAGCTACTAATGAAAAGACCTGTTGCTCCAAGAGCTGTTGATGAGCTTTCGCATTCTGAAAAACAAAATTCTCTGCTCTAAAGTTCTACCACTGCTTCGAAGTAATTTAAAATAGAATCAAAGAAATAAAACATATAATTTCCAATCTGAGTATTCAGGAAATACGCTCTTCGTTGTTAAACAAAAACAATTCTACTAATCAAACAGTCCATTAATAGTCCTGTGTGAACTTCAAATCAGCTCTGAGCTAAAACCAAGGCTTCATTGCATATAAATACCGATGCTTGAAAGGGAGAATGCATGAAAAGGAGGATGTTAATGTACCAACTTGTAAACACAAATGCAAAACTAAGCCCCTAAAAGATGCTTTAGATTGAAGAACATTTCAACCGCCTAAGCGTAAATTGCAAACTCCGATTCAAACTAATGCTGCTAACTTCCTTTTCCTTCAAGTTGCAAAATATTTCTCTGCAAAATACAAAAAACTCAAGTAACAAAGTGAAGTGGGTACCTTTAGGGCATCTTCCATACTTCCTAATGGAAGGTAATCTTCATCTAACTCATCCATTAAAATGACATGAGGCATCGTTGTATAATGTGTACTATATGCACAATGGTCTTGCAACGCATTAAGCCATCTCTGCGGAGGAGAAATGTGGGTGCTAATGTAAGCATTCCTTCTCACAGGAAGTAATATAAGTAGCACTGAAAATTCAAGGTTTTATCTTAATCTACAAAAATCAGGAGAATATCGCAAGCAAAAAATGAGAGTTAAAAAGAAAAACAGAAGGAAACACCACAAATATGAGCTTAGATCCAACCTGTCTATCGACTAGGCCAGCAGAGGGAACAACAGACCACATGTGTACAGTATGATCATTGTACTGAATCTGAAATCTGTGTTTGTCTTCTTTTGAATTCTGTGAAAGATAGAACGGAGCTATACTGCTATAGAACATGATAGGATAACGGTAAGAATACTAAGCTATGTGTAACGACTTGTCATTTCTGATTCCAAACACCTGTTGCACATGAAGCAAAGGAATTCTCATTGTCCAAACAATGGCCGAGAGCTTCTCTAGCCGGACATACATGAAAATACAATGTCAAACAAAGAAGTTTGCAACAGAGGAGAAATTTGGCATGAAAGAAAACTTACATGAAACTTAGCATTATCTAGGTACTTGAAAAAATGCCTTTTAATACCACTAGCGGCATCAGCCCTATGATAAAGATTTTGACGTCAGAGGCAGCAATAACAATGAACCGTAAGTGAAATGAAATTCATATCTGAAATCGGCTTCATGCAAAAGAAATTCAAGCTTAAAAATCAAAATCAAACGACTTTCAAACACTACCATATTTGCTGCTTTCACCATGAGCTATCTTCAAACACCTTACCTCGAATTGAATGCTGCTAAGATTCCTCGCTCAACAACCACCCATAACTTTCTCCAGCCAAATATTCTTGTTCTCTAAAAGTGGGGTGGGACCTTGTAAAAATGGGGTGAGACCTTGTAAGAATAGGGTGGGACATTTGAAAGAAAAAATTATGTATTTTGCAGAGTTTTAGACATCGTAGAACCAGTACGACAAAAACGACAACCATCTTAAAAAGAGTATTAATCTCACAAAGCCATGATAATTGACAAATCCACGTAAATAATGATTGATAATTCGCAGTAGGTCAAATGTTCTTGGGCCATTCTGGAACCGACCACTAGTGATACGATCAAAAACAATAAATTTATATAGACGATATGGAAGCACACAAAATGGTAAAGTCAACCTCGCCTTCTTCTGATCGTGTTTATATGGATTATAATGCATCCCCGACAGAATTACTAATTCTAATTCATTTCCTATTAAAGTGTACTAAAATCTTCTGATACGGATAATTTCTTGTTCATTCAATACAAGTACATGCTATTTATTAGCTTTAATCCCGATGAACAATCCTACCAATGTTTCAATAAGCTCGGGTGTACTCTCTACTGTTCGAGCCTATGCATACAGCTTATGCTTCATTCAATTACTGACATCACTATCTGTTGTAGGAAAAATGGTCAGCGTTTATGGACGTCTTTCTGCTAAGAATACTTAAAAAACAATGCATATTCATGGTCATCATGGCTTCAAGTCGAAAGCAACACTGAAGAGATTTTTAAAGTTATCGGGATTTTTTGTAATCCGGACAAAACTAGCCGGCCGCACGTGATCCGAATCATTCAAGGTTGACTAGAACATGAATGATGGTAAGAACAAGCAGAGAAAAGAAAGTATGTCGATGCATTTTGAAGAAGACTGCAAAGAGACTGTAATATATCAATATATCAATGCGTCAATATATCATGAAAAGAGCTTCAAAATTCCATTCAGTTCTATCGTGCCAAAATTTCATTCCATAATATATAAGGTTTGCGATAATTCATTTTAGTATTTACCTTCAATAAAAATCCTTCAAATCTCTGAACAGTTTTTTGCACTACCTGTCTCCAACAAAATAAGTGGAATTCGAAGTTAGGTTAAAGCGACAAGCAACGATAAGGAAATATTTGCAAAACGTTCAAGCAAGAGAAAGAATAGGACATTAAGTTAAACAGCAGCATCTGAGATTTAACACTTCATTCAGTTAGAATACACACCTGCATTGGCTGGACATCAAGAAGTTGGCGCATTTTATCATCCTTAGACAGATCTCTTGCAAGCATGCCTTTCAAAGTGATAATTAACATAAAGTGAGATTATGGAAAATTTTCAAACAATCCATAGAATTATTTCAATGAATATCATATTCTCCTCCCCTATTAAAAGAAACATGACGAGAAAATGCTTAGACTTGTACATAATTTATCAATTTGGCTGAATCAAGGAATTTCAAAACAATAACTAAACACAGCAAACCTTGGTTATTCTTGATCATTGAGTCAATTCCATTTTGTAAAAGTAGAACTGCCACTTCTTTGTGACCTCTAAAATAACAGGCAATGATAGATACGTACTTTTTAAATAATATAAATTTAACAGCTTACTGAAAGAAGAAATTCATATTGGCAATTTAATTATGTAATTCCAAAGACAAAAAAAATCAAATCTGCTAGTGTGACATGGAACTGATGAGTAATTAAAAAAACATCAAATGCTGAAAATGAATGCTAGGCTATAATAGTTGATCCATTAAGTAATGATCTGCATGGCAATTACACAACTAAGAATGATCATAAATATTTATTTTTGTCCTTTATAGATGAGAATAACATAGCAAATTAAATTAATCAAATAATCACATTTTCATGATCAATAGAAAAGCACAGATACTTATAAGTTTACCATAACAAGAAAAGCGGCAACATTCTTTTCACATACTGAAAGCTGTCTGTTGGTACTATAGAACTTTACCACAGTACAAAAAGAATGTTGCCACTTTTTTGTGCTGTGGTAAAGTTCTGTAGTACGAACAGACTATTTACATACCTGTAAGCTGCACAATGTAGAGGAGTATTCCCCATTGCATCTTTACAGTTAATATTTGGAGGATTTGCAATTGAAAGCTGCAAAGATGTAAACATATTTGAGAAAACTTAGATTCCTATTGTAAAAGAAACTTGAACTTGTTGAAAAATGAACATGAGACAGTGAAAGCAAATAAATATCCAAAAAGTCAATTAATCATGAAAGCAAAATTTCAGATAGATAATAATTTCATACCAATTCTTTCACCCTAATGTAATCTCCTTCCCTTGTTGCACTCAACAACATTTCATTGCAATGTAGTTTTTGAGACTTTTCAGCAGCTATGTATAAAAAAATTATAAAATTCACCACCATCATCATCATGCAATGTCCATAATTTCACATTTAAAGAAGTGGGGTTGGATGGGTGAAAACTGCCTTCCACAACTGGTGATCTCAAAAGCTAAAGTGTAAACTACTCTAGGTATTGTGGTGGAATATATAAAGTTTTGCACTGCATCACCCAATCAATTTGTTTACAACTATCTCTAATGATGTCTATTTCTGTCAAAAAACTTAAGCATTTCACAAGCAGGTAGTGCAGTGGTTTCCAAACTTTTTAAATCAGTTTGCAATGTGGTCCCTACAGCACAATCTGTCAATTGTAAATATGTAAAATTATGCCTAGGGCCCCTTAAATGGATAATAGGTTTTGTGCTGTGGTGGGTAGATCAAATCTAAGGAGTCCTTAAGGAGTTTAAGGAGCAGCAAAACCCTGGATAAGTATAATATCCATCATGAGTAATATGCTTTCAAGGAATAAAAATGTCAAAAATGATACAAACACATTGGAATCTGAAAATAAAATAATGAGACAAATGCTATTACATTAGGAAATATCCCTTTTGCAGCCATACAAAGCCCTTCATGGTCCCCCAATAGACCACAAGCACTGCACTAGAGCCATTTAGTGCTCCTCTATTCCTTTAAAATTATATTTAAAATGCTCACAAGCAGGTAGAGTCAAGTAAATTTCCAAAATCAGCTGTGATTATTACTACCACTTCTATTCATGCCAGCTCTTCTTTATTTCTAAATTATACTATGAAAGTTAATACTAATAGAAAGCACCTAAAACATAAATTTGTGCAAAATATGAACCTTTAATTAATTGTTGAACTTCCTCATCATCTGCCATTTGTAATGGTGTTTTGCCTTCACCATTTATCAAAGATACATCTGCACCAAATTTGAGTAACAGGAGAACCACATTCTTGAAAAATTACATTAACAACATCAGCAAAGGAGAACAGATTTCCAGAAGCAACTTGTACAAGATGAGGTTTTATGCAGGGGCACAACTATGGGGTTCCTAGGGGTGTGACCACTGCCCTTTTCAGCAAAAGAACAATAGTACCATTTTTGTAGTTCATTCTCTATAGTAAAAAGGGAGCTTATCTAAGATGTAAAGGCATGACTCAAACAATTTTCCAGCAACTTTGTCTCCAAGCACCCTTCTCTTTTTTCTTTAGTAAGAACAACTGGCAATGAGTCAATGCATTTCACAATAATGAGATCAGTAAACTTCCAACAATATCTCTTCTGCATATGCATCTGAAAAACAGTATTCCAAAGCAGTAACATCTTCAACAGATTGTTAGCATGCTCCTCTCTTAGATTGGAGCCTGCTCTTTAAAAATTCCTAGTTGTGTTCTTTGTATGCATCAACAAGCATTAAATAATCAGGCAACTGTTAGCAACTTTTAGCTATTTTAAATCACAAATAATATGAGCTGCTGCGAGTTGATTGCTGTGAAACTTGACAAATAAGAATTTCTGCACTCATTGAAAAGAATATCTGCACTTAACAATATTTCTTTGTAGAGCAAATATTGGGGGATGGGTGGCAAGTTGGAAGTTTCTAATTTCTCATCAAACTGGGCAACTGCAAAATAAATATGCTTTATCAATACTAGGACAATTAAAGTTCTTTTCAGACACAAGTACCTCAAATATTGCTTTTTTGACTTGCTAATATTGTTTTCATAGCTACCAATCAAACCACTATTCACTATTAACCACAATATGCTAACTACCACCTAATTATAACTTCACATAAACCATCACAGTATGAATTTTCTTTAAAATCTTCCCTGAAAAAGTACTGAAAAGCAGCTCCCCCTTCACTTGCTGTCACATACAGTGCCTATGCAATCCAACCAAAAATATATTTATTATAAAATGACTTATACTCATTGAAAATTATAAAGACAGAAACAAAGCAGAAGGCCTTGAAACAAGAGGTGCTCAATCAAGCATGAATGCCTCCACACTTGCCTTGCAAATCCTACTGGGTTGATTTTTCAAGCTCCTAGAATTTCTCAAATTTATATATTGAAGAGATGCAATTAAGAGAAAGATTTTTCCTGGGTCTTCCTTGAATATCTATATAACGACAATTAAATGTTCTTTCCCTCTCCCCTTGGAATAGAAAGCTCTTATGAATGGAGTCACATCATGGACAAACTTGGTAGAATGAATTTCATTATGTCGTGACAATAAAATAAATGCACTGCTTCACATATTTACTTTTGCATAAGAGATTCATCAATGGAGTCCATTTTGATCTCAAGCAATATACAAAAATATTGCTGTATGGATACTTAAAAAGTATTCTCAAGGGGTTACATGCCCAAACTCCAACCAGAAGACCACTACAAAAATAGTATAGGTGCTTGGTCAAAAGCCTCAATGAATTGAGGAGCTTGATCAATCAAGTACCTAACATTTACTCATTTCAATGTCTGTATAGCAGGTGGTATGTACTTTACAATATAGCTTTTTAATGCCTGGCATTGTCGATATTTTAATAACCACTTGTCAATCAAAGTTCAATATCACATTTGGTATCAAGTTGACTTACAGTTCTTGCAGTAAAAGCCGCTCTGTGAAGGGGAGTATCACCCATTCCATTCATAATATTCACATCAGCTCCATTCTGACAAACCAAAGTGGAACAGATTAAAATATAACGCAAAAAACAGGAAAACATATACAAATGAGAAAGAACAAAAATAAAATAGTGTTATTGCTAATGAAATAGAGGAAAATATATGAGCAAAATGAATTTGTCCACTACTTTGGATCTAGCTACAACATACAAGCTCTTTTCTGGCAGACAAATTAGTCAAAGCAATCTTACTGTGAGCAAAGCTTCAACAACAGTTTCATGTCCAAAATATGATGCTAAATGAAGTGGGCTCCAACCAAGGTTTGATTTACTTTGTCCTGAAAATGAAGATATAATTTATAAGTAAAATCACATACCATGTTTTTCAAATAAGACATTTAAGTACTAAAATTCTAAGTTAGAAAATGTGGCAACAGAAGATAGAAACAAATGCTCTCTAACTACATTAAAAATGATTTGAAGCAATGGCTTGTAAATAGACAAAATAACCTTGCAAAGTAGGTCTGTAGTTGACAAGACACCTGAACAGTGAAAAATAAGATGCACTACAAAAGCAATGATTTTTCAAACCACTTTGTTCTCACACTGCAAAGTAAGACTAATCATAGAGTCTAGAAACTAGATATCCACTATCAAGTGATTTCTACCACACTAGAATCACTGTTCTGGCATTTCCATTGGCAGAAAACTGATGAACTGTTACTGCTAGAGTTTTTAAAACTTCATCAACTGTTTTAGCCATTAATACTATAAGTTTAAAGAATTTAGCATTGCAGCATTTAAGTCATTCATGAAATTTCAACACCAACAAATGCACAGGATGAATAACTCCATTATCTGATAATAAATGTTCACATAATCCAATTGCTCAAACAACGTACTTGCTGATGAGCACATTTCAAAGCACCATAACAACAGAATGCAAGTGAAATGCAAACAAACCTCTACAGTTGACATTAACAGTCTTCATTTCATCAGTTTTGTGGGTGATCAACTCCTAAAATAAAATTTAACCTTTCAGTTTGGATGTCCCTGACAAGAACACCAATAGTCATGGTATTTTGCACAAGAAGAGGGGGCAAGGTGTACCTTGGGGTGATCCACATAGCATGTACACACAGAGGGGGGGCTTCAGCAAAAAGCATACATTTGAGTACAAGGGGGAGGGGCTTCCTACCAATGTGTATGTAGGCCATACAACTGTTGCAATGCACCAAACCACACCAAAAATACAACAGATCTTTTGCAAACAGTCTTGGGTCTTCAACATTTGTGAAGGGGTCTGGTAAGGAGACTGACAGATGCCAAGTAGACAGTTTGGAAGGAAGGTGTGAGAAGAAAGGAACAAGATAAACTTGCAATGTAGGATTCATTAGAGATAGAACATTTGAAGTTGTTTGGAAGACAGATGTTATTGGCTGTATATACAATTCTTGCAAATAGCTGTATCTTGCTGGAATGCACATTTTTCATAAGAATAAAGTTTAGAAAAATAATGAGGCTCACAACCATTGAAATTAATTAATAATGCAAGAATAAAGAGAGACTTAATCTTCATCAAGGCATAAGAATTTTTTGTAACCTAGTTATAAAACTGCTCAGATGTACTTTTGCATTATCAATACAAAATATAAAATGTTGCTTAGTTGTACAATGTAGCAAAGCATTAACAAGATTAGAATGTTTTCCCATAAAAATAAGAGTAATTTAAAAATAATTCTAGGCTCAAAATCAGAAAAATTCAAGAATATCAAGGCTTGACAAAAGTTTGGGGCCTTAAAAGCATTATTAAGCCCCCCTCTTTAATGAAAGTTAATGATTGAATGGGTTCTTGAGGCATGTAAAATATTTCCAGATGAAATCACATGTGCAAAATATGGCCCATGTAAAGAATTTTGCTTCATTGAAACCTAGAGGACACTGATCCTTTTGAGGCAATACGAAAGGAAGATGTTTGTTTAGAAGATATGCCAGGATTACCAACTAGCCCTGATGATTCAGATGAAGATGAGAATATTGCACTTCAAGATGCTAACAAAGAGTCAAAGTTGCTATCAAAAATTGTTCAATGGTAAAATGCAAAGAGAATGCATCAGAACATTTGTAAAAGCTTTTACCTTGAGATAGTAATGAAAGGTAATTGGGGGGGGTGTTACTTTGAAAGTATGCACTTGGACAGGGGGGTCATCCAGAAAGCATACACCTGCATACAAGGGGGGAGGGAGGTCAACATTGCTGAAAATTGTGCATACATACTATGTGAATGGCCCCCTCTTATCTTCACCAAAGGGGGCAAGGGGGTTAGAAGTGCCATTTTAAAAAGCAATAGTTTCCATTCCAACCATTACAATCCATAGTGAGGAATGTGGCAGCTGCACTCACAAGATTTAGTCCATGCATGGGTGTGGTCAGTGTTGCTAGGGGGTGGGGGTAGGGTGGGTGTAACCAGATTAGCAACAACTGATGGTGGCAATTTACTTATTCCCAAAATAATGCAAGCACAGCCCTCATCAACTAAGTGCAGTTTCTACTAGATATAAGTGCAAACAATATGGGTCTGCATGCTTTTATTCTAGTGCCTGCACATATGCATGTGTAGTTGCATGTCTGAACATTAACTGTATATGTGCACATGCAACCTCAACTTGCTAGCACATGCAAGATCTTGTTGAAAACTGCCATATTCCTTAGTATGGATTTCTATGATACAACAGCTACTAAATAAGTTAGCAATACTTGATTGTAAAGGATATTATTTACAATACTGTGAAAAACAAATCTCGTGTCAAGGAATGGCTACAAAAATGCCCCCAAAAAGGTACACCAAGAGCCCTCAATTTCTCAGTTTATTTCCTTGCCTATGATCTTCAAAGCCCAATGCTCCTTTGCCCTACCTTCTAGTGTCCCTGATTTTAAATGTGCATACAGATACAAGATTTGAGAAGATTGATTTTGAGAATAGCTAGATATTTCTTGGGAGCTTTCCAATGTTAGGTACTTTTCTCATTGAACTTGAAAATCATTTTTAGTGCAACTATTCTGAATATATCTAACTGATATTTGCTTATAAAACAACATTATTGAATGAAAATAAGTCCATTTTTGACAGACAGGGCCCTTAATAAACACTATCTCTGCGAAGGTGAAAAACCATCTTGTAGAAATTATTCGAGCATGAATTCCATGGGTGAAAATAAGGATGAAATAGGCCATGTCAACGCAATCAAGTCAAAAATAGGCAAAACGTAACTAAAACAACCAGGTGGTTTTTCACGTCACAAATACGAGTAGCTAAAATTTATTTCTCTTGATTTTCACTAACCTGCACAAGCATCAGGTCTCCTTTTCTCGCTGCTTGAAGGAGTCCCTCCTCGTTTTCGCTTAGGGTCTCGCTCATGGTGCTTTTGCAGCAAAGACCAACTACACAACCATACAATAGCTGGAGGTATTTATGCCAAATAGGAGGGCAAAGACAGATATCGCTCGTTACTTTTTGCACTTAAAATGGCAGCTTCTTTTGTCAATGCTTGAAAATCCAGTAATAGAAAACAACAGTTACATCTCATAATCTCTATCCATGTGCATAGTAATAAACATTCCACATTCCTGAAACGTAAAACTTATGCTATATTAACGGCTACCAAACGCTTCTCAAAATGCCAGTGTCTTGCTTGATCAATTACGGCATCCAATTTCATTCACCAAACTGAAAGAACGAATCAAAGGGTACTTCGAGAAAAGTTCTTTTCTATTTCCAGGGCGTTCTCTTCTTCTAAATGGTAAGACCACTACTTGTATAAGAGGCTCGTAATGTAAGCGAGACGGATAAATATCAACAATATTGACTGATGGACTGGGGTAAGAACAATGGTCGGAACTAATGCAGTGAATTTCTCTGTACTCAAAAATCAGTTGTCAATAGCTGATGTTTGCGTATAATATGTATTTCGTATTTTCATAAGCAACAAATTAGCAAACGGGAGGCTCTAATAATTATGTAAAAGACCCGGGGCTAAGAATAACTGAATGGTTTATAAGCAGTGGTATAGAAGAGGGGGCAGCCCCCCTAGCTGTGACTTGTTGGGGGCTCAGCATCCCTAGCTGTGACTTGATGGGGGCTCAGCATCCCTAGCTGTGACTTGATGGGGGCTCAGCATCCCTAGCTGTGACTTGTTGGGGGCTCAGCATCCCTAGCTGTGACTTGATGGGGGTTCAGCATCCCTAGCTGTGACTTGATGGGGGCTCAGCATCCCTAGCTGTGACTTGATGGGGGCTCAGCATCCCTAGCTCTTTAGGTTTTTTCGAAGTAGAAACATAGACGAATTAATATTCTGCTGTGAAAAAGCTATTTTAGATTCAACGAGCATTGAGAAATTATTAGTTGACAAGAGAGAGAACAGTGTGAATTAACTTCAAAGCAACTTATAAAGATACATATAAGAAAAGAGCCCCCTAGCTATCAATAGAACCCCCCTAGCTATCGATTTACTTCTAAACCATTGTTTATAAGACAATCAAGGGAAGCAGGAAACATCATCCCTCTTTAAAGCCATACACTTAAAGAAACAAATCTGACACTGCAGATGCCGCACTAGATGGACAAAAGCAAACATCTGAATATGGTTGAACATCAAAGAAGAAATAATAGAAAGTTAAAGAGATATACTTCTTAAGAACATGATTAGTAATGTATAATTTTCAAACAATTACATCATTACATGTACAATGTGAGCAATACTTCACGGAAATTATTTCCATCATAAAAGACAAGTTCCTACAATCCTTCCATCATACAAATATCAATAAAAATAAAACCAAACATATCGTGCTAAAATCCAAGTTTATCATAAAGATGTATATAAAGAAAATGAAACTAAAATGTCCATTTCCAGTCCACACTAGGTTAGTATTTGCTACCTCCACTTTGCCAAAAACACGAAAAGATATTTAATAACCCTACAATTGATACTCTTTAGGGCATTAACTTCATCTTTAATATAAAAAATCTCCCAAATAATAGAAATATCTTCTATTTGAAAGGCATTTTCCATTGAAAGGTTTGCATCGTAATGTGTAAGATAGGGGGATAGTGACATTACTGGGTGTCTTTGTCTTCAAATCAGCACAAACAGCTGTCACAATTTAGAACATAGCCAATCACGATATGGAAAAAGCCTTTGATGATCAAAATACGCATGATTTACGACAAGCTATGAACGATGCAATCAAGGCTCCTCCACATCTACAAATACTTTAAAAGTACTGCACCACATAAGCCTTCTAATATAATGCAACGACTTCCAAACAAAATCAGCGAGTACTTGGAAAAACTAAAGAAAAACTTGCGCATGACCAAAATCATGAAATCAATAAAACAAGAGAGTCTTCTCGAAATCACGTAGATAAATCTTAGGCTGCGTAGGAGAGTAATCTACACTTCATAGCCATATCACAACAGCAAATATATGGATTGATTTTGCAGCAAATCGAAGCGCTTCACACCGCAACAAAGGAATTGTATTTCATACGTTGCGACATGTCACAAGCTTTGACGTGAATGAAGCTCCTCCTAAGGGCATAGAACAAGCTCGATGGCATGTGAAACATGAAATGAAAATCTAAATGGAAAGAACCAGGGGGTATGCTCCCTGCCACTAGAGAGTCAAAGGAGCATTCTACATGAAAAGGCACCAACAACAACAAGTGGAAAAAATCTATTATCTATTGCGACATCAACAAGGAAAACAAACTGGTTCCCGCCAAACCACTATGCCCCCTAATTCAACACAACAAAGGCACTGTTAAGCAGTCCTTACTGAATCTTATTAAGACTTCTGCAAATAGGCGCCCCTTGGATAGCCCCTAGCTTTACCTCCACTCATAAAATGCGTTTGCCAAGTTCTACTACAGGCAAGATGGAATCATTCACACATGCAGCAACAGCTACAATACGTCTACAGCTGACGTCCATACAAAACAGAGGCTGTCATCTCCCCTCCCACTAAATTTGAATATTGTCTTTACGCAAATAGGGAATTTTCATTAGGCCTATCTGTGTCTGATACTGAAGATCCTTCCAATGATGATGACGATAACGCTTTTACTTGGGCAATCACAACCTGCGCCTTCATAGCATCCTCCTCTAATGCTTTCATCCTTGCCTGCCTCATAGCAGCTCTTTTCTCAGCCTCAATTGCGCGTAACTCTGCTGGCGTCAGCTGTCGTTTTTCCTGATTGAGAAATGGAAATATCAACTTCAATCAAGTGCATTAGCACGGAAAATATAACATAATATAGTAAAAAACAACATTTTCGATAAGAGCAAACTCATGTTTCTCATGTAGAAAATACGTAATAAAATTTTTAACAATTTATGCTGACTTATAATCATTATATAACATATTTCTACACGTCAAAAAGTATCACAGAAGTAACGAAAACACTTTTTCATAGACAACCTATTTCAGCAGACACAAGAACAGAAAAGCTGTAGAAAAGGGCGACCCGGGGAGGCCCTATAGTTCTACACAAAACTATAGAAACGAAACAATAGACGAATCCTAAAAATAAATTTTGAAAATGATAAAAAACAAACAAACGAATTTTGAAAAGAAATAATAATCAACCTGTATGGCATCTGAACCATTTTCAATCGTTTCATATTTCATGTTGGCGTTATCATTTCGTTCTAAAGATGACGCCGTGTTACCTAAAAAGTCAGTAAAAGAATAGACTAAGGATCAACATAAGAAGCGACTCAAATCTCTATCCTGTAACTAAGCAACCGGTGTCACGAGGAGATAGCAATGATACTTTAAGATATTCGAAGGAAGTTTCTTACATGGCGACTTACTGATATGATTGACAACAAACGAATGGGCCAACCGAACAGAACGATGCGATTGTAATAAAAGGGGAATGGGCAGGAGAGGACGGGGGCACTAAACCTAACGGTACATCCCATACAACAATTCACTTCCACGAAGTACAACTCACTGAGTTTCATACGGACTAACTTTTCCACCTAAGGGCCAAAGTTGCAGCACACCTAAGTAACGAAACAGAGGCTCAAACGGCCAGCAGCTAAGACATGGAACAAAGAGGAATGGGGGTCAAGGGGCGTTGCCTCCTGTGCAACATTTCTAGAGCCCCCCCCCCCACTTTTTGGGCATAACAGCATTGTTTAACTATTTTCTACTCTTTTCTCCATATGAAGGTACCACAAACGACCATTTTTCAATTGGTCATATTCTCCAAAAGCTGTGAAACTGATACTGTAGCCAACACCCATACAATAAAATCCTGGCTGATCACCGACCTTGGTAACCAGGTCCCTACACTTTTGAAGTAGTTCATCGTTGATATTAACATAATTTATTCCAATAGAGCAACATACTAATATACATGAATTCAAGCTGGAAAACAACAACCAAACAAACCTGAGAACACTAATGTCTTTCCCTAAAAAAAGAGAAGAAGTATATCAATTTCCTCAAGCATCAAATGAAACAACAAACTCGAAATTTTTCAAAGACATCAAACCGAACCTCAAAGGCAGTAGTTCCTTTAATACTGGGTGAGAACTAAATATCTAAAAAAACTACGTACTGATTTTGATAGTAGCTCTCTCTCCTAAGAATAGAAAAATGATAATTATAGAAGTAAATGACGAATGTTTTTCTGGAATATCAATCACAAAGTAAAATATAGTAAAAGCTAATCGTCTTATCGCGACTACCTTGCATGCAAGCAAAGGAAATCTTCGCATGCGATTGAAATGTCTGTCTTGGACACTGAAAGTAAAACTTCCACAGGTTGGGCACCGAACTTCCGTCCGTCGTCGATGGGCAATCTCAATCATTCTGTGCTGGCCTGTCATATTCCTTTCCATGCCTATTTTGTTCTGTTTTTCAACCCTAACTATGGGTGCAGCATAACTCAATCTTCTTGTAAACACCATTCTTACTACCGTAGTCCAAATTTCATCAACAAATGAAAAAACTAACTTCTTGTTGTTGTCGTCCTACCATCGCAGTCCATAAATATCTTCACAACCACGCGAAAGTAAACGACACCGCAGGAGGCAAATTTTTCAATTGAAATGCTTCCAAAAATATCATACGGCACAAAGGTGGTGTGAGATAACGGAATTTCATCCACAATTTAAGTCATATCCGCAAATGGCTTGAATAACAAGCCAAACAATTAATATGACGGATTTCTTTCTGTCATATTGACACTTGTAAATACTTTTAATTCTATAATACAAAAGCAATCAAGTCGTTGGCAAACGTAAACCGTTAGATTTCATGGCGATGACAGGATTTCAAAAGAAATAATGCTCAACAGATAAAATGACACATGCCACATTTGCGTCAGCAGAACATTTTACCCTATAGGCGTGGCCATTGTGAGTATGCTCCATCGCAGCCTTGCAAACACAACAAACCATTACGTAAATATCTTCGACTTTGTTGGGATCTAATTCTCGTTTCGCAAGAGAAATGGAGCCGCCCCCAAAGGAAATGGAGATGCCCCTGGGTACAAAGCATTCTGTTCTCGTTTCCTTCGCATGGCTGGCTTTGTAGATATTACTATAGAACTATCACGTCCCCTGTGTAAAATGCCTTTTGAGCTACTTGAGAACGATGACAATGAGAAGAATGATAACAAATTCAAACTCAATGCAAACTTAAACATGCTATTTCATAAAAAATCTTTCTTATTCTTTGCATTTCTAAGAATACGAAGTTGCTAATGCTGGATAATATCTCAGCCTGTCAACGTTTCTCAAAAGTCTTCTCAAAATTGATTTTACTGAAAGCCAGATTTCTTATTGACCGGTTCCTTAGAAAATGCAAAATATGGCAACTCTATTGTGGCCATTTATCAGGCACACATCTAGAAGTCATAGGCATCATGTCAGTAAAACCAACATCTCCCCGAGCCAGCTACGTTTTATTCATAAGAAAATTAATATTTTGCCTGAGCCTCGCGTTTCTTAACTTCTCCCGAAATTGAGCCTAAGATTTTCTTAAAGTTTACTTAACTTCTACTGGAACAAACGCGATAAAATGGGTTACCTTTTCTTCGGTTATCTTGTAAACTTGAACTTAAATTCTACCTTAGACATTTCGAATATAATATTGAATAATATCGATTTTTGGTCAACAAAAACACTTAACATCGGAAACTGAGCCTTACGATTTTCTTACGATTTTGGCCATTTTAGCCTCATTTCCCTATAAATTTTTTTCTTACAAAAAACGTACATTTGAGGATAAAAAAACAAAGCTTTCAGAAAGTTACATGGTTCACTTTTTACCTTGCGCTCCAATTCATTTTCAAGTGTTTGGGTATCAGTTGTTCTTGCCGTTCTTAAGGCTTCCTGAAAGAGGATGCAAAGAAACAGTGTGCATGAATTTTGTAAAAATTACAAAATGTTCAGAGCATAAAAATCCATCTCAAATTATCAATAAAAATATGGAGTACATACTAATTTGTTAAATAAATGTTGAAAGCCCTTTCCACTAAGTGTATATATGTTCATGTGATCGCCTCTGTAAGTCTGAGAAGACATATTATATGCATATTATCACTACATTATAGTTATAATGTATTCATGAATGAATAAAAATCTAAGGATTTCAAACTCACGATTTCGTCCAGGTTTTCTTTAACCCAACTCGATCGAGATCCTGCTTCCTCCTATTGGATGCAAAATCAGAGTTAATCATAGATCATGAACATGATTCTTGATTGATTATTATTTTTGATGATGCAGTCGTGCGTTATAATGATAAATATAACAACGATGGTCACAGCAATAACGAGCAGTAAAAGGTGGTGGTTTTCGGTGACTTTCGGAGTCAATTTAACTATGAGCGTAGCTTGATGGTAATGCAAAAACTTCTGGTCTCAAATAAAATTATTTTTACTGTTGGTATCGTGAGGTTAAATATTCTCCATGTTGCTTATACCACATCCAGCTTTAAAATGTAGATAAGTCGCTTGTGCTAAGACAGGGTCCCCATGTTACTTTTATTTTCAAAATGGGGATTGAGAACAGGGAGATGCTTCTAAAGGAGAATTTAGCACAATTACTGCAATAACCCATAATAACAAAAGGAGATTTGAATATGGTTTCATGCTATTGGCCCTTTCTTTACCAACAAAACACACATCACTGACTCTATCATACATACATAAATACATACATACATACATACATACATACATACATACATACATACATACATACATACATACATACATACATACATACATACATACATACATACATACATACATACATACATACATACATACATACATACATACATACATACATACATAACAACAAAAAATATCAAACTTCCCACTAATAAGTTTTTGCAATCAATGGCGTGTAATTCTAAACATACAATTCTCCTGTGCAAAAGTATTACAACTACAAATAAAAACTACATTTCCTAATAACGAGATTTAACAAGATGCTAAGCTTGATAATAATTTAAGACTGTTATGATATTTTCTTTCTAAAAGGATTTTTAAGGATGTTAAGGAGGCATAGGGGCCCTGTAAAACAGAAGACATGCTTCATTGGTTTGCACTAAAATCCAAATTGAATGCAACAAAACGTTCTTTCAAAGGAAGTCCCCAATGAAGTGAATTTTAAAGAAAAAAATGGCAAAATTGCTGTAAAAAGTTTCACAAACTCATTAATAATGCAGTCCTTAAAGCTAAAAACAATGAGATGGTTCTGACTTCAAAAGGTTTAGAAGGGCGGGGCTTCAAATCTAACGTTTTAAGCGAAGGAATTCGCGACAAAAATGAGAGGACTATTTACAAATTGATAACAATTTTTAATAAAAAAGAAGGATTTATGTGACTTGTGGGCATCAATTCAAACTCTGGTCAGAATTTCGTGGTCAAATTGTTCAAAGAACTTGTCTACTGTCATAATCAATGATTTGAGCAGTTATTTTGGCATCAACAAAATACAGATCAGTTGTAGCATTGCTACTGCTAATGAAAATGAGGCTGGGTGATAGAGCTATGGGTTTTTCACAACCATTTCGTTTACTGAAGAGCGGCTTTCTTCTACTTTCCCAGTACTGTTTTTCTAACTTTTTTTTAACGCGCCATCCTCCTACATTAAATAATGTTTAATTCAAACTTCCTCCAACAGCCCGGATTTCAAATTTACAAATGAAATAAGTAAAAATTAAAAAATCATGAGACTTGCTGCAAATAATGATTTTCACAACCATTTCTTTCAAACAAAAACTGAACTTCAATACTTAATATTAACTACAATAAAGCATTAGAACTTTAATAGAAGGATAAAGAAAGGAATTTTAAACAAAGAAATAATAGAAATGTAGGGCCATACATCAGTGCTATTTTCACGATCGATTGATGAAATTGACTCTGAACTTGTCTGGAAGGTTGTCTTTGCCATGTCTGACGTCACGAGTGGGTTGGCAATTACGCTCGAGAACTGATTGCTAGCAGCTTCGGCATCATAGCCATCACAAACCAAAAGGTTAAGTTTGTCCCCTGTGTTGCGCAGTGCCCGTACTGCCTCAACATGGGTTGCTCCTAACATACTTTGCCCATTTACCTGTGAAATAAACATATTTACTGAGTTCTCAAAATTCAACCATCCATTTGTCTGATGATTGTCTTCACCAACTTAAAGATATTCATTCTCATTGCAGATAGGCCACCTGACAGATGTGACGGGATGACGTAAGTGAAATAGAAAAGACTATTTAGAAACACCCGATTTGGAAGGACATGTCAATAAGGCTCAATACAATGCAAATGCAATGCAATACGAATACAAGTAAAATGCAATACAGCACAATGCAATGCAATACGAATACAAGCACAATGCAATGCAACACAATGCAATGCAACACGAACATAATGCTCAATTTCCAACTAAATGTCATTCTGTTAAATGTTCTGCGCATAAAAAGGCACACAGTGATAGAAGTCTTAAATCAGATTTACTGTGAAAATGAGGTAAAGAGTCAGGTTGGATACAATTAAAAATAATATCTTTGCCGTCTCTTGTATTCTGTTAACGTGTCTCCCGTGTGTCAAATCAAACCAAGAGTACTGATTAAACATTTTTATTGCTATAACTTAATAAAGCATTATCAACATTTTCTTGTCATGAAAAACCTAAACTGTTTCTTATATTGACTACAACTCTAGACTTACTTCAAGTAAACGAGCACCAATTTTCAATCTTCCATCTCGACCAGCAGCACCGCTCGCATTTACCTAAATCAAAATCAATTGCTAATCAGTAATATACAATCAACAAAAATGACCTAAACAAAAGTCTCTTAAATCTGGTAAAGTTCTCTTCCTACCATTTTCAACTTTATTTCCTTTTAGCAAATAAATTATAGGTATGGGGAGTGTTACATATAAAAATACTTTCTATTTTCAGTCAATGTTAAAAATCCACAAAATCTGTCTCAAGATGAAGTTTGATCTCATCCTTGTAAATATCACATTTAGCAATATCCACTTACGTGCAGGAATAACAATCTACTCTTTCACCCAATAGTTAGTATAAAGAACATGAAGACTACCTTTGATATGAAAATCCCTTCGTCAGATTTATCAAATGGGTTGCCAGGGTGACTCTTCGCTCCTCCGCGGATGCTGATTCCTAACTTTTCACCTGGCTTTTTGAGGATAAGTATTTCCTAAAAGATG
This sequence comes from Cassiopea xamachana, assembly GCA_900291935.2. Taxonomy (NCBI): domain Eukaryota; kingdom Metazoa; phylum Cnidaria; class Scyphozoa; order Rhizostomeae; family Cassiopeidae; genus Cassiopea; species Cassiopea xamachana. Next base: position 228,697 of record OLMO02000277.1, read on the forward strand.
ACAATAAATGAAGTAAATGCAAACTAAAGAACAATAAAAATAATTGGATCTTAATATTAGAGATTGCTGGATTGGTGGATGCATTTAATGTTGAAGTTATAAAAACAAATTATGGAGTTCATGTGACCTTACTCGAAAAATCAAACAGCACTGTTTTGCAGTGATGAAATGAGAATTGATCATTACCCCTGTCTATATTGATCATTACCCCATGTCTATATTGATCAGTACTCCCATCTACATCGTAGATCGGACAAGCTGAAGCAATGAGTTGAGGAGACAGTTAAGAGAAGTTAATTGAAGAAGATTGTGATTCAAATAGTCTGTTGATACTACAGAACTTTACCACAGCACGAAAAAGCGGCAACATTATTTTGACATAGCATGTCAAAATAATAATGTCGCTTTTTCGTGCTGTGGTAAAATTGTGATTCAAGTTGATTTTGCTGTTTCAAGTTTGCTGTGGATTTGGCAAAAATATACTGTTTCCTTCCTGGGTCTAATTTTGCTGATTGATGCTGCTTTGGGGCTTAATTGACCCCCTTATTCACATGGTCTAACAAAGATAATCACCATCTCTACAATGCTTACAAAGATATATGCCGAGAATGTCATAACCTCAAAGTATGAAAGGTAAACTACAAGCAAACAAATTATGGATTGAAAGAGAGAAGGATATCTTGAATACCTGTAACCCCTGCGGAGGCCGATCATGCCTCACAAGCAACTTGATTTGCGGGACATTCGCAATTAATGCTGACACTGCAGAATGATGAGTGGCATCTTTCATGCTTACGTCATTCACCTGAAAATTACAAGAATTTATTTATTTTTTTCAAACTTCTTTATCGTGATTTAATTTAAACGTACAAATGTAAACCTCTCCAAAGCTAGGCAGCTTACGATTGGCTTGCTTCAAAAAAATTATATCGTCAAAAATCAGCAGAATTTACTAACTTACTTCCAAGATGTTCGTGTTTCGCATTCAAAATACTGCAATAGAAACTGCATCTCAATTGTTCTGAAGGTCTTTGGCAAACAGACCCAGTGTATCCCCCCAAAGGAATCCCCAAACAAAACTATTTCACCAAAAACAGCACGCTTTCCAAATTACACTAATAAATACTGCCAAAATTACTTCTAAAAATATATTTAAAACATAACAAGATGATAAAATCAATAAATACGCGACTGACAATCTACTATCTTTTCCCGATCTCTTTATAGTAATGAAAAAACTTACGAAGATGAAATACACAATTTGAATTACAGACTATTGAAAGTAAGCATGACCAGAAGAGGCATGCCTCGTTTCAAGGTATGTGCCCTTTCAGCAGTAAGCACGAAAGCATACCTTAAAATGAGGCATGAACTTGAAGGGGCATGCAACAACATTTTGCAAATAAAATACTAAGACGAGAACTTACTGCCAAAATTCGATCACCAACTTTCAAATTTGTTTTGGCTGCAGCACCACCAGGGACGATCTGTCACAAAATAAAAAAAATCATAGATATTGAACGCATGTGGGCCATTTCAATCAAAGACGATTTGACACCCATTTGTTTCCATCAGCTAGAATGACGAATGTAGGAACTGCTCTGGATTCCAAATGAGCCTCTAACTGCAATTATGAAAGTCAATTCCCCCGGATCCAAGGCGCTACGAGTACAGGGAAAGTTCTAGCAATCTACGAAGGCATGCACTTGTTAATGTAAAAGATATTGTCACTTTTAATTGTAGATATATTGGGAAAAGTAGTATAAATGAAAACAAGTTGCAGCAGATTCTAGTCTTGAGAGATGCTTAACTCACTGAGGCTTCAAGAAAAGTGTTTCAAAAACAGGAATACTGATTCAATGAAGTGGATTTCGATAGCTGTCCAATCCAAAAATTCTGCAGCACCTGCAGGCTTTACATTTTTGTCAAAAAAGTCCACGTTGCTTTAGGAAGTGAATGCAATACATTCCCTACATCTAGGCAACGGGAAGTTCATAAAAAACCCTTACAGAAGAAAAGAGGCTGCAATTATTTGTCTGCAACACATGACATACCACGACACTTAAATGCGATTTACTACGACACTAAATACCACTTACCACGGCACTATATACGACCTACTACGACACTAAAATATGACCCAATTAATACACTTAAATATGACTAACTAAGGCACTTATATATAACTCTTAAACGACACTCAAATGCGACTCAACACGACACTTGAATAGATTATGATGTATGACGTTACGTATGCTGATTTATGATTTTATGCAGATGTGAAAGCATACAAGCAAGAAATATAGATTTATGGAAATAAATTCAAATATATGTGGCATTAAAGAAATAACAGTAACACTAGTACAACAAAACAGCTAAGAAAAACGAGAAGTTATATTTCCTGAATAAATTAGAGCGGCATATATAATAAAAGGAATATTTAAGTGGTTTTGAACATTTTTCGCGATCTTGGAAACCAATGACCGATAGATAATCCTCAAAGACATATTGCATAGCGGCAAAATCCTTGGATTATGGAGAGGCTTCAGGTTCGCGCAGCCATGGCTGATTTCAAAAGCTGATCAATGTACTAGAAGCTTTGATGCAAATCCGTGCTTAGGGTGAAAACTCATTATCCAATCAATAACAAATTTACACAAAAATCGACAGTCCACGTAGAGCCAGTACAAATTTACAGCTGGAAAATTCTCTTGAATTTTATGAGAGATGCAGCTGATGTTTCCGTTTTCAATGTACACTTATGCACTAAATGACAACAACGAAACCTCAGAGTTAAACATACAAATACATGACAAGTAGCTATGCTGACTTTTTCATGATACAAAAAGCTGCATACTGAATGTTCATGTCAGCAAACCTTAGCAATACCGTAAAAACATGAAGTTTACTATTCCTACGTAGAAATATTCAGACGGTCATGAAATACCTTGGACACAAAGACACCGGGTTCTTCAACTCCAAATGGATGGCTTGCATGATCAGATCCACCAACTATACTCAATCCTAGAGGTCCGATACCTTTCTTCAAAATGATTTCCTAAAATATAATATAAACATAAAATATAACATATAACATGATAATTAGTAACAAATAAATCTTGAAATAATTCAAAAGCATTTCTACTTCGTCTGAAAAACAAAAAGTTGTAGAGCAATTTTGTAATTGTCAGTGCAGGAAACACTCAGTATGATGGAAACAATGAAAAATATAGTAGAATTTCTTTCAGCTACTAAATTAATTACTGTTTGTAGAATAAAACTTCTTTGAATAAATCCACGATTTATACAAACCGAAATTTATTGAAAAAAATTATTCTTTCATAGCAAGCCTTGCTCATGCTTCCAAAAATATTCTTCAGAACACAAGAAATTCAAGACTGAAGGAGATCACATTCTGCTGAGTACCTCTAAGCAAACTGATAAAAACTTAGTCTTCTACAAAAGAAAATTTACTCGGCTATCTTTGATTCAATTCTGAGATTGGAAAATGGAGCTGTACAAGAAATTTTGTGGTTACGACAACACCAACAACAGAGAAATCTGTCAATTCCGATATTCACTAACTCGTGAAAAAAGAAAGAGGATGGAAATCAATTCATATTTGCTACACTATCTATCGTCATGAATTACTTAATACTGGAATTAGAAAGATGTCTCTATTTTTCGTCGTTTTAACCAAGAAATTTTAATCTTTAGTAGTGGAATCTGTAATCCACTCATATTTCTTGCTGATTAGCGTGCCCATTGAGAGTTTTGAGTGGAACCAAAGAAATATATACAACTAGAAAGGTTAACAAATTTCATCCAAATTCAGTAGACTTCGTATGGAGAGTAATCATCACGGTCTCCTTCAACAGAACAAATTTCAATAATCTCGAGCATCAAACGAATCCTGAGAACAGCGAGGCAAGAATTCTTCTGATCTTTTTTTATGCAACAGCTGGCAAGCTTTATTCCCAACTTATATATCCATGAACAAAATGGCATGTACAAATGACAAAAGATGAAGCAAATTTGTTAAGTCAGTTCATTATCAATTAACAATTGCAACTGTTGTTACAAGGCCTCTCGCATTCTTAATTGTCATTGACCAAACATGAGTTACCAATTCCAAACCTTTCACCATCTCCTTTTTCGGCCTTTGCAGTATCTCTGTCACTCGGAGAAGAAAGGGTTCACAACCACAACTCCTTGCATATGAGCAAAAGATGGAAAACATAAACTTCATAAAGTTGAATGACAATTACAATGAAATGGGAGCAAAAACACACCTCTGTGAGAATCTTTTTGTCTGGAATTATCTCAGAAACTAAACCATTTTCATCTCTGTTATGGTTCGGAATTGTCTCGGCCTATTAAATTTGTCAGAGTTAAAAATGCAGCATGGTTTAAAAAATAAAATTCAATATCAACACATAACAACATCTCAATTTTGCACAACAACGGTAACTTTCTCTTCGGAGGCAATGATAATATTTTTCTCCTAACCTACGGGACGCGATACCAATCAATTATTGATAAAACAGATTACTTAAAGAATAAATGAGTTAAAATCTAAAATGATCTGAAGAAAAAGTTATTCAGTTCTATACTGAACATCCACTTATCAATATTCATTATCCACCAGGAAAAATTAATTACTATTTCTGAAACTGCGATATCATACAAGGCATTAATTAATGATGATTATGTTTCTCAATACATCAGGCAACGCACAATTGGCTGTCAAGACAAGAAAAACTATTATAATAACAGAAGATTTCTACAATAAATTACTGTACACTACGTACAACCGACTTAAGCAACTGAATGAAATCTTTCGGAAAAATGCATGTATCACAGGTACACTTAAGGCCATGGGACCATTCACAAAAGTACGTACTCTCTGATGGGGGGGAGGGGTACCCAAAAAGCGTACGAAAACGTAAAAGAGGGAGGGGGGCTCTTCAAAGAACGTACGTACACTCGTATAACTGTCAAACGCTAAATACTTGCGAAGCATCCTTATTAAACAAAACTATCTTTGACAGACTAAGCAATCAAGATTGTTTTCCCACCAATTTCTATACAAACCTGTGATCATTTTAGATTTTTCAGGCATATATTATATTCCAAGAACTTTAAAACTAGTGAAATAAATAATAGATTCAAATATTTAGGCGGGATGATGAATTCAAGGTACGTGCGTTCAGGGGGTTGGGTTTCTCCAAAACGTACAATAGCCTACACATGGGTGAAAGGGGTATAAAATTGATGAAAATATTGAGTGGCTTACGTATTCGTTTGAATGGCGCTATATAGCATAATCTAATTTTACTAGTTTGACGATAGATCTTGATGAATGAGTAAGCAATTAAATGTTGGCCAACAGCGGCAAAATCAGGTGGATAAGAAGTGCCCGTGCCAAGAAAGGTGCCCGTGCCAAGAAAGGTGCCCGTGCCAAGAGAGGCGCCTGTGCCAAGAGAGGTGCCCGTGTCAAGAGAAGTGCCTGTGAGAGACTCACGGAGATCGAACTACAAACTAACTTACAAGAACTGGAAATGCATAGACTACATGCCCGTGTCAAGAGAAGTGCCTGTGAGAGACTCACGGAGATCGAACTACAAACCAACTTACAAGAACTGGAAATGCAGAGACTACATAAAACAAAGAAATACATCACACTACCAAGTCTATCTAAGAACTTCAAGGAAAAATGGTTTACAGCTAGCAATCCCATGCTTCAAAGTTTCAAAACAAGGACAGAAAAAGCATGATTTAGAGAAGCGTTGCTGAGCGGCGAGAGTACTAGCCATATGTTCTTAAGTGTAACTCTACATATCATTAGGCAGGATTAATGATTGACTTGAGTTTTAAAATTACGTACGAGATTTAAAGAATTTTTCAAATTCATGCACTGAATGATAGTGACATCACCTAGATCCTGCCATAACTGGACTCAAAAAATCACCTACGTTCTTACATTGATAAAACATTTCCCCGTTTACAATGAGGCTGCAGCGTTAAAAATTTCGGCTTGCTACGCTGATTTACAACCATTAAGTGTCCATATGCTTACCCTCGTTTTTGCTAGTCACAATTTGATCAAAATGCTACCCTTCTTGTTTCTTCATATACAAATAATCTCGTGTGTTTTAAAGAAAGTGAATGAGCTTCGGTGAGTAAGAAGTTTGTTTCTGGGCAGGTGAAACGGCTCTTGATGTCCGCAATAAAATGTAATCACAAGTTTTACATCTACTATTCCCCCGTTATCCTAAAAATCACACTTTTTCGAGCCCTGGCAAAGGGCTTACTTTCAGCATTTAGAGATAATACAACATTTTTGAATTTCTGTTCATTGCTTAGCAACCCTTGCGTATAACTGGTGATGTGCATCAACCAAGCTCAACTCGACACTAATGAGTTCCACTATATTCTTGAAATTAACCACAACTGGTATATATAATGATGTGGACTGGTAGTATGAGGTCCAACTCAAAATACATAATCGCAACTTGTAATGGACTGGTGTCAAACATTCCAAGCTTTCTAATGATTATGTTCAATTAAGGATAAACCAAATGAATATTTTCAAGCTAAATTTCCATACCGTCAATTCTATTTCCCATAAGTTGCCACTTGTCAAAATATTTTAGTTTAAATTAGCGCTACGCATTCACAGCTTTTAACGAGACTTCTCTCCTTATTTCTCCACTGCGCATTTCAGAATCCACTTACTTAGTGTATACAAAAACAAACAATCATAGCTATAATCATCATGATCAAAGGGTCACTACCACAATGGAAAAAGTCATTAAGACTTTGAGATGATCGTAGTAATGAAGCATCTTAATCATTATCAACGTTAAAATTTAATCATCACCAATCACTGAATCTTCATGTCGACGAATTCAACGACTAAACTGATCCTATGTTCTAACGACATCCGCAACAAGTTGCAATACTTTTTCTGCTATCAACAGAAAGTGAGAAATCATCTCTAAACTCAACAAAGCGACAACAACACAAATCCTGACTGACAGGTCCGAAATATGATTTGATGTTAAAAAACAAGAAATAAATTGAAATGAATTGCGTCAACTACTTCACTTAAATAGCACTGCATTAACTGTGGGTTTCCTGAAGTCTCAAATTCACTAGAATCATTCAGCAATTCAAAAGCAATGAAATATTGATGTAATTAAAATTGAATTATAAAATATAATGAAACTAAATGATCGAGAAGCTGTGCTCAAACAAAATCCTATGAACATGAACTTAATAAATACACTCACACAAAGACATTCGTTTCTTCTTCTCCAAAACAAATTTATCAACCGTTTTTTCATGATATTTGGCTTGTCAAAATGAGCTCTTCAGATATGATATTTGGTTTGACTTGATCGAACGTTCTTTCAAACATCACAACCGTTCGCTGAATTGCTTATCCTGATTAACAGCTGTAGATATCTGCTTCATTATAATGCATCGTGCGTTGAGCTTAGCTTAAACTAGGATTGCTAAGGCAGGTGTCATCAATCAAACATTGGTTATGTGTACGTTTTCACCAAATACCCACGGCAAAAATATTAGGAACTTGGAAAACCGAACATGAAATGACTACCAATCACCTTCCAAATTTAAGTGTCTAGCAAAAATTTCTGTATGAACTTGACAACATTTGAAGATACATAAAGGCACTGTTAAATTCTCCATGGAAAACCAGAAGCATTCCCTCAAAGGAGTAGTCGCACAAAGAAGTATTTCCTCAAAGAAGTATTCGCTCAAAGAAGCGTTTCCTTATAGCACAAAAAAGCGAAATAGAAACTGCCATTTCCATAATAAAATTAAGGCAAAAACAAACGAAGAGCTGGAAATTAGCTCAATCAACTATGCAAACAAAACCTGCCAAATGCAGTCAACTCTTAATTATGATTCAGAAAAAATCTTGAACCTCAATACTGCAATAACCAATTGAAGCTTTATGACAAACAGTTTTTCACAGCAGTTTGTGACTTCAAGAGTATTTAATGGTATTTCCAAAATGAAACAACAGACCACCAAATTAACGGGTACATAAAAATCACCTTAATGCGGTATAAGGAAAAACCCATGTCGTAAACAAACTAAAAATTATGAAACCTTCCATGGCTGCTGAAAATATTCCATTTGACCTTTACTAAATTCAACAAATCAAAATCAACCGTTGAATAAAGGAAACAAGAGGAAAAAATTTTAGCACAAGCAGCCCAACTTACAAACATCAATCCCAGGAGACTCACATCTAAGCGCCAAAATTTTGGTTAGGAAAAGAAATGTTCTATCAACTTCCAGACAGAAATTAGATGAAAAGAGAATGCAATAACGAGCACAAGGCAAAATAAATCTCAAAGAAAACTTTAAAAATAATGTTGAATTAGTAATAAGTTTGCCACATGGACTATTTCTAACTTGTCACTAAGTTGTCAAATGATATGATAGAACATAGTTGTGCCTGTTTACCCAAGAAATGCAAAACCTTCAAAAGAATGATTAGTAAGATGTCAAAGACGACCACACCTAAAAACATCATTCTGCTCTGAGGTGAAATTAAAAAAGAAAGATTTGCTGAGATCCAAACATACAGTGACATCAGATGTATCAGAGGATGAAAATCAGCTTTGCAAGGCACATGTGCAAAATCATGGGAAAATCTTTGTGGATTGAATAGAAAAACCTGCAAATACATAACTGTTTTTGATTTATAAAGAATGAGCTTTAAAACGGACATTCTTGAACTTATTCCAAAGAGAAGTTTGCTGAATTCCTATGTTCAATTATCAATCTTTGTTTTTCTTGAAACACAACTTCACCTGCTAATGGTTGCTACAATGATCAAACAAACAACCAGAATAAGGCAATCTGGCATGGTGCTGAAGTTGAAAGTAAACAACTTATATAACTGAGGAAAGGAAATATTCCAACAAAGTACTAGCACAGAAAGTCGCTTGAAAAAATTGTAAAATCCTTAAGGACGCACTTGGCATTCAGGCAGATATCAAACTAAAAAAGTGACCTAATTTTGCAGGTGTCTGTAGGTAATATGTACATGTGCTTGAAGTCTATCAAGAAACACACACTAATAGCTACCAACAATAAATCCTTCGTTCTGAGGACTGCCCAGTTAAAATCTCAGCGACACAAAGGTAAATCAAGTTTAGGAGAAGTAAGAGAGCAGATATGTGTACATCATGGTGTGGAAATCTTTCAGCTTAGGCTAACTGATAGGTCATGTCCTAATTGCGAGGACCTCTAATTTCATCGAACAATGTGATAAGCACATTGATCAACAACGAAATGTTTCTTGAAGATAACGGATGCGGTAGGCAAGAAAGAATATTGATCAGCTTCAGATCACATGGGAAGAGGATTTCACATTATAATAATTACAGAAAGTAGTTAAGAACGTTATGAAGAGTGACTTGGAAAAAGTGATGCACAAAAGGCGTGAAAATATAACTGTTTCTATGATTCCAAACAACTCAAGAACTTAACAGCAGGTGATGAATTCACTTCCAGAGAAATCGTAGAAGCGCTACTGCCTCAAAAGAAAGGCAAGAGGAAACGATAGCTTCAGCACCCCAGTAAATGAGTTGAATGATTGCATCACTGTGTATAAATTGGTGCGAAGATTAAGGGGTTAATATTTCAAGATGAAAATATCATAAAGCATAACTAATGTTAATTCAACGGTGAAGAGAAAAATGATCTATGAACGGCAGTGACATCTCTGGATGATCTGACATGAAAACACATTGGCATTTTCTAAATCGACTACTTGAGTCAAGGTAGGCAGCATAAGTCGACTTAGGGATAACAAATTATGAGTAAGATTAATGAGAGATCTCCCAATGGATAGCATACAATGAAACATTGATCTTATCACCGAAGGGCTGGGAGAGAGACTTTGTTTGACCAAACAGAGCAATCAGTGTGTATTGCAAACACTCAAAAATGTGAAAACATGTTATTCAGCATCCTCGTAAATGATTAACACTCCAGTCACGTCATCAATCTGATTAAGACATAGTAAAAATCAGTGTCTTACCTTCGTCGACTCAGCTTTGGTTACTGTTTCTTGCATGAAGTACTTTCCTACAAAAGCATCAGGTGCAGAGCCATTTATTTTCGAAACTGGAGTCATGCGTTTGTTAATGATCCTTTCTCTATAAAGCTCCATGGCAACTCGTTCGCCTGAACTTGTTAAGATGTTGACAGCTTCTTCGTGTGTACTGTGCTGCAAGTCTTCATCGTTTATCTGCAAAAAAGCAATTAAAAAAATAAAGTCACAAAAACAATTAAATTATTTTTCCATTTACAATTAATTTTCACAATCTATCCGGCATCAACCAAACAGCAGTTAACAAATAAATAAAATACATAATGGGTTAAATAAATAAAAATTTGAGGTTTGATATGAAGGCCTGTGACTTACAGACAAAACTTTATCACCAACTTTTAAACGACCATCTGCTGCTGCTGGACCATTATCAGCAATTTTGCTGATAAATATTCCCTGAAGCGAAAAGAATCATGAAAAGTATACGCCATGATAAACATATAGTGATGCAAATGAAAGAGAAATGATACACAAAGTCAATTGCTAATAACGATGACATAGGATTTTACATCATCTGATTTATCAAACACAACTAGAATGACGATGACGATGATGATGAACACAAACAAATCTATGGCAGGGGTTTCAAACATGCAACCCGCAGGCCATTTGCAGCCCGCAAAACAGCACTTTGCAGCCCACGCCTGAATAGAAAATGTAGTAATTGTGTGGCCTGCAGAAGCAGTAGCCCTCATAAGGGCCACTCAGCCAGCTTCTGCTCTTGTCTCTCGTTAGGGCTAGGATAAGAATTACTCATCTTATGCACTCCACAACTGCTAGAAATCAGTCGGCATTTCATGAGAATATGTGTAATATAATTGGGTAAAAGACATGGGACTAGTGTCAACCATAATAGTCCCATTTTTGATAGTCAATATCACATTGCGTATTAGTAAAGCCAATTGTATAATTATTACAATTTATGCAAATTATTACACTGCACTAGGGACACTTGAGGATATTTTCTAACGATTTTTGTGGAATCCAGAATGCCTCCAGTGGCCCCCAGGTAAAATGAGTTTGAAACTATTGATCTATGGTGTTGATGATGATTGCGAATGATTGCAAATGATTGCGAATGATTGCAAATGATTACGAATGATTGCAAATGATTGTGAATGATTGCAAATGATTGCAAATACTGATGATGGCGATGATGATGATGATGATGATGATGATGATTGATGATGACATAATATACGTATAACGACTCATTTTGAACTTATGGCACTGCTGGTCTGCAAAACAATAAACGATGAGGATATTAAAATAAATTAGCTTTCAACCATGCTCTTAACTAAACTAAATAATTTATTGCTTCTGAAATCTGATGGGACACAATCCTTTTAGTACTAAGCAGTCATCTCTTTACAACATTTCATCAAGTGAAACCAAACAACAAAAATGGACTTTCAACATACACTCCAGTCTGGAATAGACGCCCCCCCCCCCGACTATTAATTACCCATGAACAGAGTAATCAGCAATATGGAAGACTCTCTGCAAGACATAATAACAGAACAGAATTGTGTCTCCGATCACAACTTCAATGAACAGCTGTTGCAGCCTGATACTATGTGCTGGAAGATTTACTTTGCATAAAAAAAGATGGTGACGGGGAAACCTTTTATCAAAATACTTTAATAGGGATAGAGCGATTTAGGTATCTGATAGCAAAACTGACAATTTGTTTGGCCAAACAGCACTGAACTTTAGACCGAAGAGACACAGCACATGACAGTCAATGTTTTAGCATAAATGAAATGGCAAACTCATTGGATCATGATTTATGTAAAAGTACTATAACCATATGCTATGCATTATCATAATCGTCATCATCATCATAATCGTCATCACCATCATAACAATTATCACCATCATAGTAGCGATCTCTTCCAGCATGTCATAAAAACCAAATTATATCATGAATCGTTTTAATAATAGTTTCTCCCTCAAATTTGGCTTATAAATATGCAAAGTTGCACTTAAACAAAAGCAAAACATTTCAATCAGTCAAACGCCAAAAACTTGAAACACTCAATACAAGTATTTAAAATAAGTTTCAATTAACAAGAGAGTTAGGCTTACGGGGTCATTCCCCTTAAATGGAGTTGAACCATATCCGCCAGAAATACTGAAACCGAGGCCTCGATGATCTCGCTTCAAAGCAACGGATAAAGTCTGCAAAAGAGATCACAGAAAATAAATATTAAACAGGGAGCCAATGAAAACTGGCCATGTTAAGAAGTGAAACTGTAATTCAATCGTTCACAGCTACTTCAGAAATATTCTCAATCGTACCGTTCTACTTGCACAACCCTTGCAAGGCCTACGCTATTCAATTTTAACTTCATTCCTTGTTCCTTCAAATAAGAAGCTCAGATCTAAAACACACAAACAAGTCAAAAAAAACGTCAAATATTGAAATTGATAGTTTCACCTCAGAGGCAATTTCAAATTCCTCCATTTCAGGCTCAGGTGCAAATCTAACAATCTTCTCCTCTCTCTGGGCCTAGAAAAACAAATTACATACAAATAAATGAATATATATATATATATAAATATATAATATATATATATATTTATATATATATATATACCTATAGGTATGCCTAATGGAGACAACTATAGAATGAATTCTTACATGTAAATTATAAAAACATGCAAGTATCTATAGCAACAAAAACCGATAACAAAAAATGATAAACCTGTAATGCATTTTCTATTGCATCTTCGTCTGTTATTTCCCTTAACACAACAAGTGAAACATCTTTTCCGGCATTTTTCAACGTCATTACAGCCTCATTATGACTCATCTCGGACACATCAGCTTCATTAACCTAACAAGTAAAAAATTTTTTTTTTGTTAAAAAAAAAACAAAAAAAAAACAAGTAAAATCATTCATATACTAACTAACTCGAGGCTATCTGAATGTTTTAATGTAAATCATAACTATAATCTCGTCTACATTCGGAATCATTTACTATTCCCTCTGCAATCCATTAATTCAAACATTCCTTTTTTACTGGAATACTCAATTATTTTCATTTTCACTCATTTAGCTCTGCAATATTTAAGGAAGAAATCATTAGACTTTTGCTTACTTTCACAATTTTGTCACCGACTTGCAAAACTCTTTCTCTAGCTGCTGGACCATCTTCTGAGATCTTTGAAATGAAAATTCCCTAAAATAAAAGTTATTTAAATGTATTTATGATGATATTGGGAATTCAAGCAAAGGTAAGTAGAAAAATCCAGAGAATGAAGTCATCGATCTAGTCATCATGATGAAAAATATTAGCATAATAATGACAGCTTTGATTGCAGTGATAGGACAATAATTACAAATTATCATAAACATGATGATGGTGATCAAAACATCATGATACTGACTACAATAGATTTGTGATGATGATGATTGTGGTGATTGAGGTGGCTAAGTAAGAAATGGCTTCAGCTGACAATGATAATGAAAATTGGCATGGATATAATAAGTATTGCTAAGATGTAACAAAATGTGAAACAATAAATATGTAAGAAAATATGAACGATATAAAAGTAATGACCTCTTCATCATCCTTATATGGCGCAGTTCCTTTGCCGCCTGCAATGTTTATACCAAGGCTTTGACCGTCGCGAACTATGATGGTACTTATCTATAAAAACATTAATTATCTAAAACGCAACACACTCTTAATTCAAATGTATCCATTGTAAACTGATACCTATATTATACAGCTTTTGTTAAGATGGCTTATAAACAAGCTCTTCAATTTTTTTCAATTTGCCTTTTCTTCCACATTAAAATCATAACGACGGTCATAAACATATGAACCGCTCTAATTATCAAAAGTCCACAAAAACTTCGGCCTAGCATTACCAGAAAGTCATAAATAAATGATTTCAACGTCATACTGGTTAAGTATTTACGTCTTCAATGACGTCTGTAGGTCGCACTGCTCAAGTCCTTCTAAAATAAAGGCATACAATGATTTACAAATCTGACACAAGAATGGCATCTCAATATTAATACCTCTTCGTAAACTTTGGTTATTGTCTTCTGCTCCGTGATTATCCCTCTATCTTCATTAACTTTGTCCTCGAGCTCTCTGTCTTCTTCCTCATCCTCAGCAAAAGCACTCAGTGGCTTAGGAAGCAATGTTAATTTGTTCTTAAGTTCAGCTGGTCGAGGTGTATCCCTTCTTCCAAGTTTCCCTTTTGGTTCTAGAATGTGCAAAATAGTGACATAACTCTTTCACAGAAACAATGCATAACACAGTCTGATCTAGTCGATGAAGTCATCTGACGATTATCCAAAATGATAAGTAAATTTCTATGGAAATGATCAGATGCTGCATCAAAAACAATAATTTTTGGTTCCAGGGAAGCAGTTGCTTTCAAACCAGAGTTCATTCATTCATTCATTCATTCATTCATTCAATGCTAACAAGCCAAACAAAACAAACATTTACAAAACGCGTTGACATTGTGAATTTTAATTTGATCTTCAAATGTGAATTTTACCCATTGCTTCTTCCTCTGATTTTAGTCCTATTTCAATGACGTCTTCTTTGAATTTTGTCTGTACAATTCTCGTAAAACCACGTGTTGATTCTTCTTCTTCGTCACTTTTTGTCTCTTCATTATTAGGAAGAGCAAATCTCAGTTGACGCCCGCTGCTAGGCTATTCAAGATAAACCAGACAAAATATATAAGTGGCATTCACCATAAACAATTGGATTTATAAAGAATCTATTTTTGCCAAATCTTTTTTATGTGCTACTTACATTCATTGAATTTAATCACAATATTCAAACAAGATGCAACCAGTAAAACTATGAGCTTCTTAAAGTAAGTACTGAGGATTCCTCACAAGCAAATTATGAATAAGTCTTGCCTCGGCTTTGAGAAGCAGATCTGTTCATAATCATGCACCTGAAACGGCACTAATAGCGACAGGAAGCCTTACAAAAGCGTGGGAATCATTCCCTGGGTTACAAGCATTAACCTGATACAAACAACAATATGATACTACAATGAAAATTCGTCACCAGAAGGAATTACTACCAAATAACAGGTCATCTTTTCATAGATTTAAAAGTAACCTAAACTCAAAGGAAAGTGTTGTATTACAAATGGAATGTAGATGACAACCAATGACAATAAAAAATCTAAGATATCAACTAAATTTTGGTTATTCATGATGAAACCAAGGGCAAAAAATGGCAATCCAAACAGAAGTACGAAGAACACACATAAACAAACTAGAAACATTCACAATTAATCAGAAAAAATGATGCTGTTTTCAGCTGTAGAAATAAAAATGTCAAACTTAAAGAAGCTTGCAATTTTTGAATGAAAACCGATACAAAATTCAAATCGATTTAAAAGCAATAGAGTGTCACACTATACTTGAATATGTACTAAGGATTAGACAAACAGATTATTGGAATCCCCAATTTATTCTCCCATAACAATGGAAGACAGCTTACCCAGTCTTATCACAGCTCATTAATCAAATATCAACCATGACAGCTTGGTTTTTTCATGTGGTCACATTCAGTTCAACTAATAACTTATCTGAAGTATTGCCCTTAACTTAAATGTTGTTATACCTTAAAAGCATAAATAGTCGCGCGCATTAAATAGTCGCGCGCATTAAATGTCGCGAGCATTTTTCGTTAAAGTCACAACATTTCATGCCTGCGACATTTAGTGACTTCGCCATTCGCAACATTTATTACGCGTGACTTTTACCAAAACGGCCATTCGCGACATCTAATGCGCGCTACTTTCGAATTTTTCAATTTTTCAAATGCCCTGTTTTGAGCAACTGTTCAATTGTTGGCAAACACTTGTTTTACGGAGGGAAACCTCCCCCCCTATTGACACCTCTACAATGTATGGCACAAGCCCAAAGTACTAGGTAGACCCTTCCACGCATGCTTGTTGCTGCTATTAGGCATTCCACGTGACAGACCTCATGTTTTCTTTTCCTTTTCTGCATCTCTTAAAGGAGTGGAGTCTGCACGTTTCGATTTTTGGGCACGTTTTCAAATTGCAAAAACGAAATAAACAGGAAAACAAACAAAGTCACACACCCACAAACTGGAAAAATGGTATCGTCAAGGCTGATTAACGGTATTTACATATTGCTGTTCAAAGACAGGAACATTTTAGAAATTGTAAAGAGAACGTTTTCAAAAAATCGAAGGTACTCTCATAAAAAGTGCACTGCAAAATCTCTTTTTGACGATTTGAAGTTTTTTTAGATGATGGATGTGATCATGTGATCAACCTACGATTTTAAATTTATTGGATGGTGTCAGTGATACGCGTCATCAAGTGCGCCTGACTTTTTCAAATCAGCTTCTCGCGGCATTTAATCCGTGCGAGTTTTGTATAATCGCGTCTACGCGAATTTTAATGCACGCGACAAATTTCGACAATCAAATTCGTGACTTTCGCGACATTTTTCGGGCGCGACAATTTATGCGTTTAAGGTATACCGTTTTTCATTTTTTTTCATTTCATCAATATTTATACACACGAGTACCCTTCAGCTAGGAAAATTAACACTAATTACAATATATTTTTAGAAAGAAAACAAAATAATTTTAAGAATTGCTGCTCTACCAAGGGGTCGTGTTTGGGTCCTGTAGGTTCAAAAGATACTCTCTAAAACCTGTTTAAAAACGAGCGACTGATTCTCGTTCTCGAATGTTGTCAGGGATATCATTCCAGTTTTTGACACCAGAGAAGTAGAAACTTCGCTTTGCATATTCTAACCTAACTTTAGGATTTTGCAGATCTCCATGATTTCTGGTTCTATAATCTGTGATCATGGATCTTTCAGTGAACTTATGGCGAAGATTTTCGTGACAAAGGTCATGCAAAATTTTATATGTCATGACTCCTTTGTCAAAGGAGAGCAAAGACTTTACATTGAGCCATTCACAATTCCAACCGTCCTTATACTTGGCATCCACAATTAGCTTCTTTGCCCTTGTCTGTAGTCGCTGCAGTTGGGACAGCTTGGTGTTGGGAAGAGAACTCCAAACAATATCACAATAGCGAAGATGGCTTTCAAAGAGAACTTTGTAGACTTGGTCAAGTTTCTTTTGCGGAAGGATAATTTTTAGCTTTCTCAGGGAACTCAAGCCCCCTTTTAGTTTGTTTTTGATAGTTTTGTACTGCTCTTTCCAATTAAGGCTTTCGTCGATGTTGATCCCTAAATATTTTGTCTTGTCGACTCTTTTGATAACTTCATTATTGAGGACAAGGTCAGGCAAATCATCATCTACCCTATTCAGTTGTTGCCTATGGCCTATAACCATATATTCACTTTTGCTGGCATTCAAACTAAGTTTGTTAGTCCTCATCCAATTCGATATATTTTCCAGCTCGTTTTTCAAATCTGTTAGAAGTTCTTTAAGGTTATCTGACGCGATATTCACACATGTATCATCGGCATACATATTTGGGTTCATTCTTTTCAGACAGTTCTCAAAGTCATTAATGTATAGTATGAAAAGCAAGGGTCCTAAACACGAGCCCTGCGGAATACCACACTTAATGCTGCTTTTGCTGGAACTAGACCCATCAAAATAACAGAACTGCTCCCTATTGGTCAGATAAGAAGTGAACCAGCTGAGAGAAGTACCCTCGGCGCCATACTCTCGTAGCTTCGACAATAGGATTGTATGGTCTACAGTATCGAATGCTTTTTTCAGATCAAGGAATATATTCAAGTTTATTTTCCCCTCATCGGAGTTCTTGAACCATGGGTCTATGACATTCAATAGACATGTCAGTGTACTATGCAATTTTTGAAATGCAAACTGGTTCAAACAAAGTTTGTTCTGCTCTTTTAGATACTCCATTAATTGGTCGTGTGCAATCTTTTCTAATATCCTCGACACAACTGATAACACTGAGATAGGCCGGTAATTGTTTATATCTGTTTTAGCGCCCGCCTTATAAATTGGTGTTACTCTGGCTAATTTCCAGGTCTGGGGGAAATACCCTTTTCTAAAGATGCATTGTATATAAGTGTCAATGGTTTTTTCACTAAGTTTACGGCATCTTTCAATATTTTCACGGGGATTCTGTCTGCACCAGGAGATTTGGAGTTATTCAGGGCTGCTATAGCACGTCCTACAGACTCTATGCTTACTGGCTGGAACTTAAATTTGGTATCGCTGGCTTTGTTTCCAAGGTATTTAAGAGGGTCATCGGAGGGTTGACTTTTAATTTTCTCCGCTAATTTAGGTCCGACCGTTGTAAAATGTTTGTTGAAAGCTTCTGAAATTTGCGAAGATGATTTAAGTTCTGTGCCTTCAAAAATGATGTTTTGAGTAACGGTGTGATTTGAGTTTTTATGCAAAATCTTATTTATTGTTTTCCACATAGCCTTCGGATTGTTTTGGGTTTCATCAATAAGATTATGGTAGTATTCCTGTACCCTTTTACGAAGTTCACAAGTGACTATATTCCGCAATTTCTTATAGTCTGACCAATAGGAAGCATCTTTCTCAGATCTCTTTTTAGCTAGATCACGTTCCTCCATCAGGCTTTTTAATTCGGTTGTAATCCAAGGAGCATGATGGCTAGTTACCTTTCTACGTTTTAATGGTGCATGCACCTCTAGAAGAGACGAAATAACATTATTAAAAACTGAGGCCATGAGATCAGGGTCGCCATTAGTCGGAGCAAGAATCTCGTTCCAGTTAATGGCTGACAATTCGTCCAGGAATAGCTGCTTATCATAGTTTCTAAGGCTACGTGTTTCGACTTGTTTTACCTGCTTATCTATAAGTCGCTTTGCATTTATTTTCCTTATTGCAAAGATAAGGTAGTGATCCACCATCCCTAGTTTTAACACTTTCGCTCTCAGAATATAATTTGGGCGGTTTGTGGCAAAGTGATCTATGAGAGTATTGGAAGTATGGGGAGCGCCATCTTTCTCCACCGCAGCTACCCTAGTATATTCATTTATTAGCTGCTCAAATTGGAGCTCGGAATAGATTGATTTTATGCTTTTGGTGCAACTATCCTTGCGACTTTTCAGATCACAGTTAGTGTCCCCGATCAAGATAATCTCTTTACCTTCTGCATCTACAGCAGAGAGTATGCTCAACTCGCATACTCCTCCATCTTCAGAAGGAAGGGCACTGCTGCAGCAAACGGTATGAACGTTAAAGTATTTCAAACGAACAAGATTTTAAAAGAAGAACTTATGTTACAGGGTATAGATTTTATCGATAATGACAATATCTTATATGGTAATATTTGTGATGATGGTTTACATATTAACCAAGGAGGAACCAAAAGATTTGCGCGTAACGTCAAGAAATATGTAGAGTATTGGTAGGGGTACACAGGTTCTGAGAAAAATCTAAACGAATCACAACGTAGTATAGGTAAACAGACAAACAGAGGTTTACGAATTGCAGCGCTTAATGCTGTATCATTACGTAAGCATCATTGTGAAATTGAGCACGTGATAAACGAGCACAAGTTTCACATTCTGGGTTTGAATGAAACTAGGTTAAATAAAGATATTAAGAACCCAGAGGTAGACGTAGAAGGCTTTGAAATTCACCGTAAAGATAGAGATGTTAACGGCGGTGGTGTAGCTATCTATGTAAATTCGGGCATTAGCCATAATCGTAGGTATGATATCGATGATCCACTATTAGAAATTGTAGCCGTAGAGATCACTCCCCTTCATGCCAGAAACTTTATAGTCATAAAAATCATGTGCAGAATGTGTTGATGCGTGGTTGATCCTGCTAGGCCATGTTGCCGTTCAATGCCTGTCGAAATAGGTATGAAATCTGCCCACTTTTTCCTCGATTTCGATCGTCTAATTTCAGCGAAGATGTTCGTTTCAAGATCTTTATCACCCATAGTGGTTTTGTTGTCGATAAAAGCAGCTGTGTTGTCACTTTTTGTTGCGGATAGAATCGACACGTCTGCAGCCTCCGCCATCTCGCATGGACCGTAATCAAATAATTACGGAGGTAGTTCGTACAACACACAGATGGCATAATTAACAATAAAAATTCAATATCATATTTAATATAACAAAACCCTCAATTTTCATTACCAATTTCTCCTCATTTCTTTCTGAATCTGATTCACTTCCATCTTCACTTCCATCTTTCACTTCCAAATTTGCAAGTATTTCCCTCGCTTTCTGTTCATCACTTTGCACAATTCGCTTCCCTTTTGTGAAATGTGGCGTGTCTTTTCTCTGCAACCTAAATTCAGCGTTCTCTTTCTTCTCCTCCTCAAGGTCAAATGTTACGAATCCAACGCGTCCACCTCCTTCTTCATCACTGCTATCACCAGCACCTTTATTTGATTCTTGGTCGCTTTCTTCATTTCGTTTCTGTTCCATCTGTACAAATATTTTGCAGCATTATTGAGAATAGCACTGTGCTCTACTTATAATACATACAATATCCCCTGTCAATACACTCTTGCACTATAAAATTGCAGTATACTCTTGAACATCTAAGATTTTCAAGTAGTAAATTTAATACTTAACAAATATAAATCATGAAGATTGATCGATCGATTAAATCATCAGTAAATCAGCAGCAAAGATATGACGTAATTCATCAGATTGAAAGGAGATATTTACCTCATCAGCATCAACGATAAGAGCTGCTTCGTTCGTAAACCCAACAACAGGCCCATCACGACGGGGTTTTTCAACGTTGTGAAATGACTTCTCCTTCAAATGTTGCTCCTCTTTTTCACTGTCCTAAAACCAAATTAATTTAACAATTCACACGAACTGCAAACTGTACATTCATGGAAGAATTAAAACTTTTCCTCAGCTTCATTGATACACCTCCAATAACATTATTCATCTTAACACCTCCTTAAAAATCCACACAAGACCTCAAAATTTGTACAAACACCAAAAAACACAAAATAAAACAAAAATTATTCTTGGAGTTCCAAAAACATTTATATCGCAAAACTTAGGCAAATAGGCATAAGATATAAAAGGGAAGTCTTTACGATGTAATAACAATGCAATTACTCAGCACCAGGCAAAAAAACATCCCTTAATTCCACCTTAAGAGATTCATTAATCATAACAGAAAAGAGCTATCTAAAAGAGCCATTCACTCATTTATGTATTCTAGGTCACATGGTTCAAAACGGTTTTTCTCCTCGCTTCCAACTAGTTTTCATGGAAACGATCACTTCATAAAATATTTCTGTGCTTGTGGGATAAATATCTATTCTACAGTTGACAATACATCTCGCTGATACTCATGAATACCCAAATCAGGTTCTAACGAATTCCCCATCAAGACAAATCAATTGGATACCTCAATGCTTGATGATCTTGTCTTGTGCAACATCTTCCTTGGGTGTTTTGCTTTAAGGTCTTTTGGGAATGGGGTAAGCTGTCTTTGTAAATTACTCTGAAAAGCAATTCATTTCATTTCAAGTTAGAAGAATGCATGGATGCATTGCAGTTTCATAAACTTCATTAAATGCATACAGTATATTACTGTGGATTACAAAATACATCATGGATTCTATACGATCTTCTAATATTATTACGTCACACTAACAAGCACTGGACGGTGGTTCTGCTTCTAAGGACAGCAGAGATTTTCATGTTTTTATCATAAAATTGGTCTAAATCAGCTGAAGTATTTTCCGAATTACTAAAAAGAGGAATTCGAAAACATGAACAAAACGCCACGCAAAAGCAACGCCAAAAGAAGAGTAAAGCATGCTGGAAAACCAAAAGTCACCTTTATAGAAAACACAAATAAATCATATATAGTTTTTAAATTTCTCCTCAAAAACAAACCTCTCCAGGGTCATCAATATCTTCAAACTGGACTGACATTGGGCGTGGTGATGACCAATTTCTATCATCTGGGTTGTCATAAACTTCTCCCAAAAACTTTTCTAAAATCAACAATTAAAATAACATTGACACATGCGTTAACTCAGGAATTCTGAGGTAAAAGTCATCATATTCAAAGTTTGCAAAAATACTGTACTCTATTTTTATGACGCAGAACGTGATGAGACTATAATCTTTCCATTACTTCTGATCATGTCAAAATCAATGCAGCTGATGTTCTAAATAGCACTCCCACATGCAGAAAAGAGGAAAGACAGGAAAATGTAAAAGATAATTTACCAATGCTATCGGCTCTTGGTTGAATTTGCGGAAACAGAAAGCACGTAAGAACTTGTTCCTCACTGTTGTCCAGCTCTTCGACTTGTAGTTTTAAAATTGATTGTGACTGAAGAGACAACAAGAACAATAAATCAAATGAAATTCCAATTGATTTATCAATCAGACTATTACTCAATCAATCAATCGATCAATCAAACTATTACTCAGTCAATCAATCAATCATTCAGACTATCAATCAGTGAATCGATTTGTCAATCAAACTATCAATCAGTCAATCAATTGATCAATCAAACTATCACTCAGTATATCAATCGATCAAACTATCACTCCGTCAATCAATCGATCAAACAGACTATCACTCAGTGAATCGATTTATCAAATAACGAACCACATACGGAACAATTCCAAGCAAATGATATTTATGTAAAAACTATTTCGAAGGCATCAATGAGACCATGAATGAATTGACAAATTTACAGCAAAGCAATAGAACAGTTATTGGCCAATCACATGATTGATAACAATTTTAAGAACTACGAAGAAAATATCACTCTGACAACTTTTGAGAAAGACTAGAATTGTTCCAAGGACACGATAAGAGATAATGAAATGCTGCAACTTTAATGACGACGACAAAAAAGGAAAAATGAAGAGGGAAATGAAACTTATGATCTGAAGAAATCACACCTGATTGGACGACAACCACAATGCTTTCAAAGGGAGGCTTGATACAGTCACCGGTAAGTTGGGAAGCCTGCAAAATAAGATAATCAAAGATCAGAATATAAATTATATTACTAATTATGGATGTTAAGCTAGAATTCATAAATCAACAGAGCAAAGGCAAAATAACAGCTTGCAAAACACCCGATCACAATACTCCACTAAAGTCCTGATCCATCTCAAATATCTTACGAAAACATACAATACTTCCAACTCTAGCAAGCTAAATAAGCTGGAATGCCTTCACAGTGGCTAAATCTCCAATCGCATTACCTGTTTCCTGATAGGTCAAGAACAGCCAGGTTACGGCAATTTCCAATCTGCCGTGGAACTTTTGATAAATCATTGTTTCGCGCTGATAATACTGTCAACCTTGTGCAGCTGCCAATCTGAAATCCGAACATGAAAATGAAATAATTCAGAAATCCTCAATATTTTACTAGAATGAAAAAGAATCTTGAAATCAAAATTTGTCTGTTGTTTTTACTCAGGATCAAATTCTGCAACCTGGTTATTTCCAATTGCATCCTGCGAGCGCAAATCAGGTAACAACTTTCTTTCTTTCAAAGAAAGTGCAAAAGCATGCAAAATAATACTCTACGTAACCTAAGTATGCCAGCCTTTGAACAAGATCATAGATCTCCAACACCATGTAAGAAATTAACACTCTTGTCTAAGGACATTCTAGTAACTTAAATCATACCAACATGCGTTCGTGCGAACTTATGTATAAAACAATCATGCGATGAGATGAAAATTGGCATCTTGCGCATAATTTTACTTTAGCTAAAAACGAGGTGGACGGAACTAAGCAACAAACCTCTGATGGCAAAACAACGAGCCTATTTTCATCAATATTTAAATGATTCAGTTTATGCAATTTGCCAATTGATGATGGTAAACACTGCAAATAATTGTAAATAACATTTTCATCCTGTTTCATAGAAAGCCTTCAATTATTTCTGAGAAAATTTTCTGTTAAAAACACAGAAAAATAAAGTGAAAGATCTTGAAAAATACTGGAGTATGCCAGTGCGAAGGAGGAACAAAATGTTAAGATGATAAACAAAATGTTATGATGATTTGGAGAAAAAAGTAAATAATATTAAATACCAAGGAATAACAGAAGCCAAAATTAATCAATATAACAACATAAATACTGTATGAGAGCAATAAATACTATTTTCTATAAATACTATATAGAAAAATAAAGTCACTTACATCCAAGGAATTGTGAGTGAGGATCAGTTCGGTAAGAGAAGAAAGCCTAAGAATTAGAGGGGTATGGTTAGATAAAATGCTTGTTTCTTATAATTTAAAAAGATGAGAAAGGAACTAAACACATTCATTCCTTGGATTATGTCAATAAATACAACCAATTGCACAGCCAAAATGATGAAGAATAGGATACTACGATAGGATACTATGAATGAAGGTCCATGATGAAATAGTGAATGGTGATATGATGACGAAGATGTTGTTGATAAAATGCTCAATTGTTTGGCCGTTTTATTTTTACTTCCAGTTTCTCAACTTTTAGGGCTTGAAAGATGCCTCAAAGGGTAATCGTGTTGACTTCAGTGTTCAAGGCTGGGTGTCCTTCATGACGTAACCAACGACTATTTCTGGGATTCAAGCCCAGTCCAAGTTGGTCTGAGTCAGATGCACTTCCAGTTTAATGCTAAATACTATCGAACATTTGAATTCTCAAAGGTGGATGATAATGTTTCATACGTCAACTTAAATCCAATGCATTTGCGGGCTTCTTCCTGGTTGGAAAGGACATATCATTCTATCTATATTTGCAAAAGCAGTGGCAAGAACTGGTACTTTGCAAAGTGCCACAAAAATTCTCTCAAGAAGACCCTACTTTTCAACATTCTTTTTTTCCACAATGATAAGACCTGAATGCCGTAGATCTAGACCAACTACTGAATTCTGACAGTTTTTGTGCATTCTGACAAAACATATTGAAGCAGAACCTAAGCATTATGGGGGGGAGGGCATTTTCCACTAAGCCACAGTTTGTAAAATTGAATGACGTTAGCACCAATATTAAGCAACAATATATACCCTCCAATTGCCGGAGTAAGTTCATCCAAATCATTCATATCAGCTTTCAAAATTGACAGCTTTTTTAGCTTTCCTAAAAAAAATGTCAATTGATAAATAAGTAGAAATGGCTACTGAAGCAAAAAAAACTTTCAAAAAACAACAATGTTAATCCTTGCGATAGAAAAACCATCTACTAAATAGATAATTGACAGATGAAACACAAATTTCTTCCAACCTAGTAGCAAATGTAAATTCGTTTATCTAATGCTTTTCAGTTTTGCAATTCTAAGTGATAACTTTTACATGCAGACCGTACAATTGTCTTTAGCGTTAACACCATACTTATAAATTACCAAAATACAAAGGTTATTGTTTTTGATGAGATTACAAGGTGAACCAGACAAAAACCTGAGATATAATGAGATATGTGGACCTAGAATTTAAAACAGAATAAAATGGGCTGGATATACTTACAAAAAAGAAACATTTAAGTTTTTGAATCTAAACAATTTAAGTACTTTTAAGACAATGTTAATGACATGCACAGCAGGCTTAATTTTAAAGGTAAAGCCGTATTTTAGAAGAAGACTGTTTCTAAAGGGTTGTTTATGGCTGTCTGCATATAACAATGCCATCAAAGTACAGCTATAGAAGAGAATAAATCTTTCAAGGAGGGAGTTCTTTGAAGAAATCCATGCCCTTCATTTGCTATTATATTACGAAACAACAAAAGATACAAAAAGGCACCTAGTCCTGTTTAATGGCAAAAGAAATGACCTAAATAAAATTCATATCCACCTACCAATGCCATCAGGAAGCTCATGCAAAGCATTTTGTGATAGAATCAGATCAGTTAATGATGTCAAGCCACTAATTTCATCTGGAAGCTCATCTAATTTATTAACAGATATATCTAAGTATTGCAAGTTGCTCAGTTGACCCAATTCCTGGAACAAAATTAACAAAATCTAATTTAGTAGCAAAAGACAAACTGTCTAAGCAATGAATGTGCAAATGTTCTTATTGGTGGTAGTGATGCTAGTGATGAAAAGAATGATAATCACATACATGTTCATTATGAATATATATATATATATATATATATATACATATATATATATATATATATATATATATATACATATATATATATATATAATGTGCATATATATTTATATACATATGTACATATATATATACACACATATATATATACAAATATTTATTTATTTCACAATAGACAGTTGTTTATAGTAAAAAGGCTATTTTCTTTGAATTTGTGAAATATTTTATGATACATAACACAAAGATATAAACATCTCCAAAATTAAGCAACTTGAAATTGGTTGGTTTGAACACAAAAGATACAGAAAACTTTCACTCCCAATCTCACATGACAACAAAATTGAAAACAGTTAGTAAAACCTATCATAATCACAATGATGAAATTCACATTTATGACTATGTGAACATAATGATGATGAAATAATAAAAAAGATAAAATATTACTAACTACATCAAAATTTAACATGACATTTTAGGTATCATCAATAATTTGAGAATTTTGTCCTATGTATTAACAGAAATTCTGCTGACAATAAACTTACTGGTGGCAAAATTGAAAGATAATTGGAATCCAACCAAATTTCGATCAAGTTTGTCAGCTGGCCAATACTTTCTGGCTAAAACAGTAATATTGAATTCGAAAACCATCAAAAATACTTTTGAAACAAAGCAAATTTGAGTTTTAATCTCACACCACCAGCAACCAATCATTGCCAATTTACAGGTCCAGCAAAAAAATTAACTTCAATAATTTCAAGACCTTAGGGCACCATACATGTGCTCTCTAAATGCCTAAAAATATACTTACTATTACTTACACTGAAATAGTATTCAAAACTTCACTTTTAATTACCTTGATAGGTGAAGACATAAAGATATTTATAACTCAATAGAAAATAATCTTACTAGCTCTTCAAGTTCATTACTTCCAAGGTCAAGTCGCTCCAAGCAAGAAAGGAATGAGAATGACCTTAAAAATATTTCAAAGAAAGTTTTAGTATTCAGAAGTTTTACATGAGTTTAATAACACTTATAAACTTGCACTGTAGTCAATTACAAACAACAATAAACATTCAATTCAAAGGAAATTTATGTAAAAAGAAGAGAATCTTTTAAGGAAACAATCAACATTGCAAGTATGCTGTAACTTTTTTGTTAGCAATAATGATGACCATGAAATCAATTCAACATACCAAACTACTATCAGATTTATACAAACTTTTTGTCATAAATTTCCTCCCTCTAAAATTCCTCCCTAAGCAATAAGCAATGCGAAAAAGCTTGGACTAAGCCTAAAACAAAGGTTTAATAATTTGTAAAAATTCAATCTGATTATTCCAAATATTACCCTGCTATTTTTCATACATCTGCTTGTCATACTTACTCTGGTAAAAACTTGATCATGTTTTCTCTCATTTCTAAGACAACCAACTTTGACAAGCTGCATGATAAAAATGAGAACCAGGCAATCACTTGATAAATCAAACAACCACTGAATTAACAAATTGAATAAATAATTAATCAATGGACCAATCAATCATAATGTTCAACAATCAGTAAATCATTTACCAGACAATTCAATTGAGCATCAACTATCTTTTGCAAATAAACTGCATTAAAATAATCATAATAATCATGGTCATCAGTAAATAGATGACATATATTAATCATACCTTCCAATATCAGGAGGAATTCTGTTCAATGAAATGTCATTCATACACAAACTGTGCAGTTCACTGAGCTGTGTAAATGAATCTGGTAATCTAAAAGTATGATTCATAATGATACTATGATCTTTTGGCACTTTAAAGTTTATCTGACATTGCATATCCTAGCTCTATTTTTTCTACAGCTTCAATTATTAAAAAACATTATTCTAGAAGTCAGGTTATACTTTGTTGCAGTCAACTAGTGAAGCCCCAAATTATTAATACCTAAAGAAAAGTGAATTAAATTTACGCAGTTAGCCAAAGGCACATTGAGATAAAAACTAAATCAACACGGTTCAGTCAAACTAAGATGCATGATGTATCTAAACAACAAGGAACATTTTACCAGTTTGGAGAACAAAGTTAAATCTGTCAATTTTCATGTAGGAGAGGCGTATGAAGATGACACACCAAAAATTCTTAACATAATTACGGAAAACAAGGATGCAGTTTGCTTGATACTGGAGGATGAAGGTGCTTCTCAAGAATAGCATAAGTTGTTTTGTATAAGGAACCTCTATAACAGCCTGGAAATTTGTGTGAATTCTATTTAACACAAATTTCATTAACACAAATTTTTAAAAACTGTGTTAATTTAGTGCCATGATAATTTACTGGAATAAGGTATGAAAGGCACAAGAGGACTTTGAGATCAATTATATACAAACTAGCACTCAATATAAGTGCAAAGCAATCACATACAATTTTATCTAGTTCTGGTTAGGTAATATATGCAATTCAATATTGTCTTTATGTTGTTAAGTAATCTAAATACAAAGCAGAAACCAAATATTACACATACATAGACATGGGGTTGCTGCTGACGTCAAGATGTGATAATTTTTTGCAATGCTGAAGATTCTCTGGCAAATATTCAATGTCTTCAAAGAAAAACAACTCATTATTATATAGCAAGCATAGAAACATAGATGGTCTGAATGGTGATGAATTTTTGTGCAATAAACAAGTAAAATCCTACAATGTTATTCCTAACGTGTGTATATCTGCGTGTATCTACTGATAGCAAGATTGAGATAAATTAAGTACTAAGACTTTCGGTGTATAAGGTTTTGGACAACACAAGTTTGAAAAAGCATTTTTGGACAAAGTTTGGCTATTTCAGACAAATAAACATTTCCACAACTTCTTGGTCATAATATTCAATGATGACACCACAGCTACAAAAGTGAGTTCATTCATGCATCCTTTTGATTGTTAATGAAGTCTGCATAAACTTGTATGAAGCTTGAACTACTGTAAATGTGATTTAGAAACTTACAGTAATGCGCTAATTTGCTTTGAAAGCATGGAACCATGGCAAAACTATGCCAAAAACAGCTAGTGGCCTTGTGAGATATATTTTTTATTGAGATAGAAAGGAGAGTGTGTGGGAAAGTTATGGAAGAAAAATATTGACTTTTCATTAGTAAAAGATCTGAAAACAAGTGTGACAGTTAAATGCAAAATATCTGCTACAAAGCAAGAGATTCTAAAAACAGATTCTATGATAGACGAAAATATGATGAGTCAATTCTCCAGAGCAGTCATAGAGCTCAATCACATGAGACAGAGATGAAATTGAGGGTGACTGAGATAGATGATGAGGATGATGTCACTTGTGTGGACTGATATCATTACTAGGCTGGATGAACAAAAGTTTTGTAAAACCATTGCATACCTATTAATGAGACATTAAAAGTCATTAACAATTTGCACTATGCATGTACTCCTAATGCAAAACTTTCAGCACGACAAATTTTTGGAAAACAAAAAAATTTGCAGAAATAACCATCTGAACAAATTGTTGTCTGAAAGTTTGTCATACACTTAATCTATTTAGCTTCAGCCATTAGAATCCCAACAAGATGGTTATCAGTCACTCAATAAAGGGATGCAAATCGTCAAAAACTATATATGATGATGACACTCTTCTTGCTACATGAACAAAGCATATTAATAACTAAATCATAGTAAAAGGAGGCATATGTAAAATAAACATTTAGAAGAATATTTGATATACAAAGCTAAAGATCATAGTCCTGCTCAGAACATTCAAAAACAATAGAAAAACATCTAGTTAATATTGGTACAATGATTGAGCCACAGTCAATATAAATGGAGTCACAAAACATTGCCAAGATCCTTAAAACAAATGATAATTTCTGCTGCATTAGAACAAACACACAGCACATAAATATAGAAAAGCATGCATACAAAGGAAAAAAAGGATACCAAAACTAAACAACAAGAATAAATGTGACAAACACTCACCATTCTTACTCATGTCAAATTCTTCTAAGTTTGTCAGGTTGCCAATTTCTGGAGGTAAGACTTCAATTTCATTGTCATCAATGGAAAGAATTCTCAGTTTATATGATCTAAAAAGTTGCTGAAAAAAATAACATTCAATATATGTTATGCCTTCAAAATTGTTCCAAATGCATCAGCATATGTTAATAAAACAAACTTTGTAAAGAGGAAACAAAGGTCTCCTTGCTATAAGAAGACTGCTATCATATTTCATGAGTTAAGCAAAATCTTACTGATGGAAAGTGATGCCCATATTTGAGAAAAAAACTAGCCTTTACTCCAAACTAAGAATGAAGCAACAAAGATATTCTAGCAATGGCATTGATCAATGAAAATGCTTGTTAACTCAAATTTTAAACTTGATTTAATTGAAGAATTTGAAAGATTTGTGAATAATAAAACTAAAATTGCCTATTTGACTATGTTTTGATAAGCTACAGGCTTCTATATCCTTTTTATTTTAAACAATAATCACCATTACAACAAGAACAACAACCATCTGATGAAGTTCCACTAAGTCAAGCAAGTCAAGGAAAAGTAAATCTCTCACTATAGATTTTGTATATTAATCCATAATCATAACTGTTAATAACATCTACAACTTGAAATTATGAACATATAGTTTCTTATACCCACAAATCAATAAATTACATTGAAAGATGGATCTATTTTACACAAAGTTCAAAAAAAATTTGTTCAAAAATAACTTTTGGAATTGACCTAATTCTAAAGTAATGAGTATACATTGACTACTGATTAAGACACAGGAAAACATCTTTCTGGAAATTGATTACACAAAAATTAACAAATCAGAATTGATTTCACAGAAAAACATCCTTCCAAGCTGAATGTCTGGCTGAACTTAACTAGAACATAGCAATTCACTCTAAGTTGTAAAAAAACAACTACCTTGATCTTGGCTTAAAGCTAGGGAGGATCTTTGCATAACATACCCATAAGTAATAAGGTAACAGACATCCAGCATATGCATAGAATGTGAAAAATGAGGCATATCAGTACCATAGACACCTGAACTGTAATTGGGGGATATGGAATTGGGGATATGGAAATAGAAATCAATCAAGTAGCAATGTGGATGACCAAACAACTGCCTGGCACTTATTAGGAATTTCAATCATAAATTGGGGCAGCTATTCAAGCAGGAGTGGCTATTTGGCAGGTGCATTTACTAAATTTTGTTTGGAATAGACAGCACCAAACATTTTCAATTAATCCATGTTCTTTTATAATCGTGATACTATGTACAATTAGTATGCTCAACACTTTAGAATATGTTTATAGATTTTGTTTCTCTATAAGTACATTAATATTCTTTGTAACTTGTATCTCAAGATACAAAAAACAGGCAGGTGCAACCTTCAAAGAATAACAAAATGCTCATTTGTCAAATATTAGACAAAAACTACACTCAAATTTTTTGAATTGAGCCTTGATCCTTCCAAAATTATAACATAATCATTTTCTAACTAATTTTGCAATGAGTAAAGTTGCATGGACACACACAGCAGTTTATTTCTTTATGTAAAACTCAACAAAGCACCTGTGCGTGCTCAGTATAAATTCAAGTAATGGTTTCTTCTTCCTTGGGGGTGCTTATTGCCGAATATTCCTACTTCCTGTGTGCTTATTCAGACAGGGTTGGATATTTGATACTGGGCTGCTATTCTGTCATTTACAATAACAGTGATAATGCAGAGCACTTCAATCTACAGCCTCAGTTAACTATTTGAGGCAGTGCCCCCTGCCACCCTCAACCCCCCTGCTACTCTCAACCCCCCTGCCATCTTCAACCTCCCTGCCTATAGGCCTGAAAACTGAGCACAAAGTAAGTAACAAAGAACAAGTTATAAGCAATATGCAATAATACTTAGTTGATATTTTTCTGTGTTTTAGCATCTGTGCAACAATATTTAACAATTTTAGGGGATGCTTCGTTTGTAGATCTAAACAAAACAAATTCTGTCATCTCTGATAGGTGTGCGATAAGTTTCATGTCAGTAACCAAAGGAACATTCACAAGACTCCACTGATTTTCTACGAATGTAGTTAGTTTTGTACCTAGAAAAGTTGATGATCTGAGCAGCAGACGAAACAGCAATTACCGATACTTAAAGTGAAAGCATCAAAGGGACCTGACGTTATCAAAACTTTTTGATACCAATTGTTTTGAAACAAACACGCCACAACAAATTGTATACTGCTCCTTGCTTATCATATAATCATTTTAATCTCGTTTGCTTTTGGGCTGGATTTAAAGCAATTTTCTGACTCTCCCTCATCAAATGTAATTTTATCGTCAATAGACGGCATTCTAACAGTCTAACCTAATTTGCATGATTACACAAAAATCATAAAATATTAACTAGCTTGGATTTGCAGTGAGAACTTTTATGAATTACAATGTTTCTCTTGAGCTTTAAAATTGTGATATGATTAACAATTAAGACATATCAAAAGTGGGGCATTTGAGCTGCAATGGAGAACCATATAATATTTAAGACACAGTCAGCTCTGATTACATATCTCATGCAGCAATCAATTTTAACGCTGGCCTTCATAAAGTTCTTAAACTTCGATAGACATGTATCAGCTATGGCCTTAAAGCAAGTCTATGGCTATATTCCAATAGTATTGTGATTGTCTCGGTAAAATAGCAAAATCTGAGATTCAGTTTTACAAGGTAGAGTTCTTCTCTAAATCGCTAAAGTAGCAGATAGGTAGGTTGAATAAATAACTTAATCGTAAATCAAATGAAGGGCAAAATACCTTGGGCAATTCCTTTAGTTGATTTGCACTGAGGTAGAGTTCTTCCAGGCTGCGTTCTTGTCGTAAAACTTCATCAGGTACACTTGTTAAGTTACAGTGTCTCTTGTCAATGCAATCTAGTTGGCGATTTCCCCGCCAAGGGAATATATTAAAGCATCTGAACATGATTATTCACCGGCAGCTCTACCTCATAATAAAACACTTCTGCATATAAAGGAAGAAGTGAAATGATAGCGCGCTTTCACGATGCACAATATGAGAACTCAGTTCACTAGGCCTCTAAATACTCTGGCCTAATCAAGCATCAAAATACACACCATGCAAATATGTTCACGTAAAATCATAGTAAATTCATGCACTACTCCACATCCATGAATCCTTAAAATTGTGTTGCATAGTATTAAAAAGACTTGATCTAAAGGCGAACAAGTCAATGCCAAAATAAAATCAAACAACTTCTCTCTGAGCTTAGAAGTTGACACCCTGACAAAGTAAACTGGCATTGAATCCCGAGATGCATTATTGGCCCGCGTCTTTTACGCACAAAAATCATTACCCGCGCGTTGCTATTGTTTGTCAACGAGTAATGACTTCTGCATTTGATCAATCAATCTTACTACCATCATCTTCATAAACATCAGAGAAATTCCCAAGGAAGTGCTTTGAATTACAGTCTATTTATTGTCACTAAGCAACTGTTTTATCATTCTCAGAACTTTTTTGCTACAAATAGCATTGCTTCCTCCAGATTTAGCATTAAAACATATGCTCCCAAGTAGTGTGGGCAATTCGAATACGAGTAGTGGAATTTCGAATACCGACTATTCAGCATCCAATATTCGAATAAATTCGAATAATTTCGAATAGTTGAAGATCAGTTCTCGATTCAGTTTTCAGTTCTCATTGTAAATTCCACTACATAAAAGCAAATCAAAAATGAAAATAGATAAATGACAAGATACAGACAATCTAAAAATAAGTGAATAATTTTGTATGCAGGGAACAGGCACCCCGATGTAGGGGGGCCGGGGGGGGCCATGGCCCCTCACTTTTTTGCCAAAATATCATAAGAAGAAATGTTAAAATATCCTTGGTTATTACTGATTATCGGTTCAAATCGAGGATCGCATGAATGAAAGGGATAGGCTGCTTGATAACAGAAATTTATAGCAGTGCTGAGAGATTATTAAGCCGACTAAACTAAGACAGGCATGTCCAAAGTCCGGCCGGCGGGCCAAATCTTGAAGTTGAAGTTGAAACTTGAAGTTGAAATTCCCATTTTTAGGCAGCTTTTCAAAAATAGCTCGGTCTTATATTTTACTGATGTAGTGGATCGTTTGCAAAATCTAACTGATGAAAGGTGTCTGATACCAAATGTCATGATCATCATTTACATCCTAA